>JAJSOF020000011.1:124913946-124955258 GCA_025594305.2 Periplaneta americana | reverse complement strand
GTAAATGTAGAAAAAAGTATATCCCCACACAACCCACTCTAACCTTGTCACAGTCCTCACCTCCAGTCACTTAGCAATCCCCTCATCTAACCCACTTTAATCTTGTCACAGTCCTCACCTTCAAAAAACTTCGTCATCTCATCTAACCCACTCTAACCTTGTCACATTCCTCGAGCTTCTGTCACCTCACTATTCTCTCATCTAACATCTAATCCACTTTAACCTTATCACAGTTCTCAGCATCCTATTAGGCCTACTCAGCGATCGGCGCATGTGTTCAAGTCCTGCAGAATACCAAAAATTTTCTCTCATTAATTTAACTTACCTTGTCATCTCCATTTCCATACGTTCACCAATGGCCTGGACAACATCAGAATTTGCCCCAGCCTGGTTTTGAGCATCAAAGAAGGCACGCTGAATGCGAGCTAAGTCTTGGTTTAATCTCATCAGGTGTTCAAACGTTACTCTGAAACCTAGATCTAATGCCTTATGTGCCAAGTAAAAGCATTCACTCACAAAACCGTACATTTCTGACGTGGGTCTACTAGTGTTTTCTGGAGATGGTATGAGACAGGTCTCAGAGGCCAACTCTTTCATATGAACACCCCTGGACTGTCTTTCAGAATCATTACTGACTTTTACAGCACAATAAGTTGGATCAATGCGCAGTAACCTACTGTCTGATGTTTCAGAACAAAATGGTTGGCATAAACGCAGTAAAACAGCACTGAGGTTGAGCATAAATCCATCAGAAACACATACTGAAGCTCCTAAGTTCAGACCATGAGAATTCCATAGTTTTCCTCGCGCTGCATTTGCATGCAAACAATCACTCAACCAACATAATGTTTGGTGTCGAACATCATTTGAACACTTTAACAAAGCATGAAACATTCTATGTAAATTATCTGTAACTGCTTCGGTTGCTGTCCAAATGTTTCCTTCTGTTACACTAGCTGCTTGTAGCAATGGTTTTTCAAAAAATTCATACTGTCCATCATGAGTTTTTGGCAAGCAAGACAGAGATAAAATTGAACCTAAAAGAGTGTCTGCATACGACAAGCCCGCATGAGGATCCTTAGGCATACTATGAGTAATTACCACTGCACCTAATTGACTTTTACTACAAAAAATGTGCAACAAATTAAAATACGAACGGTTAAAAGTGAAAAGATTACTTCGAGCCATATCTCTGTGGATTGTGTCCAGTGTTGAACAGAATGCGTTTCGAATTGCATCTACCGCAGAATTTTCACCGTTGTCCACTACAAATTCTTGAACTATACCATCGAAGAACGAATCCAAGTCTGTCTTTGATATACTGTCATCACTTACTAGAGTCAAGATCTGTGAATGAAATAACTGCGATTCAAATAATTCAGGTTGTTTTAGAGCTGTGGCTGCATTTCTGAAGACTAAACTTAGCATTTGTGATATAACTTCGTTACGACATTTACTACTATTTTGTGTCTTCATGTTCCGAAGTCTTCTATAACATTCAAACAGATAAGTAATGACATCCTTCTGGGTTGTATGTGTATCAGTTTTCAATAGTTCTTTTTGACGTATACTTCTGCGAATGGTGTGTTCCTCTGGTTCTTCCAACAACAAACGTTCAAAGAGCGCCTGTTCTAATGTTTCCAAGTCAATCCAATCTTGAGGAGCTACTGCAGAAGCTAGCTCCTCAAGGAAAACAAGTTCTTTTATTATGCCATTTTTACTATTATATGAATTATTTAATGTTATATTGAAAACATCTTCAACTAACTGGCTAACTTCTAGACATTCCTTGGCTTCGGTTGAAATTGTTGATTCTTCAATATGTCCAGTAGAAATGTCACTTCCATATAACCCACCAAGATTCAAGGCAATGGGTGTACTGCTATGTTGTTGTTGTTGTTGTTGTTGTTGTTGTGTAAACGTTTTGGCTTCATTTACAGAGCCAAATAGAGCTGAAAATGGATTACTTCTCAAGTTTTCAGACATTCTTGCAAATATGAAATGCTGTCATCATATATTAAAATGCTAGTCACGTCACTGAAGAAGACACCAAATTGATAATTAAATTATCAACACACTAGAATATGCGAAAGAAAATATATAAACACATATAAGTTTATAAAAATCATTATGTTAGCAATTTATAACATGTTAGTATTTACAGACGTAATAATACTGCACAACTAAAAACTACTCCTTTCTCTTGCCATCGCTTATGCGTAATGCCAAGATAGCGCGTAATGCAAACTTCCTCTGTCTTCAGAACAATCAGGAACAATCACTTGACACATTTTCATACCGGATATGACAATACTTAATCGATATATAGTCGCTTGAATTGAACCATCGAGCTAGAAATTGAACATTCAGAGTTCGGAAAGTAGGATTGACCAACTCTGCTTCTGACCAACGAGTTAGAAAGAGAGAGATATAGAGTGGCCATTGCGCCGCCATGTTTGAAGAAAATTGAACGACCGTCCGCCATTAATTTAAGCGTCCAAAACAAAGTGGGCGTGGCGATAACTTAAATTGCAATCGCCAGCTGTCAAAATTTCGTTTGCATAAATCAGTTAAGCTGAAGTGGAAAAACCTAGTATTTCGTTAAATATGTGCTAGTAATTTAATCTAAAATAAAGACCTTATGTACGCTAAATTCAAAACACTTGAGCTATTCCTAGAAGGAATAACCTAAGCAAAATTGTTATGTACGTATGACAAGAAGGCTAGCAAATATATTGAAGTAAATATTAATATTCCTAGGTTCTTTTAAATGCGACCCGCAAGATTGCCTATAAAATGAACGAGTATGATTCGGTTGATTTTATTAAATTGTTTTCCCAGTCTCTACACGTTGCAAAACTATTTATTATATCATAAGATATAGAATGAAAGTAGGCCCTAACTTTAACTGTAGCAAACACCCTTTACCCCCAAGCTTGTAATTTGGGTAAAACTAAAGTCGACCGTGAGCAGTCACATATCTCTTGACCTCAAGATGGCAATGCGCGAAAGTGTTCAATTTTGGGTCGAGGAACAGCGCTCCTAGTCAGTCTAGGTTAAACTATAAAACGTCTTTGGTTCTCGGGCCTGTATATTTATTTTTATATCTCACCCATTCCAGTTGCAGGTTACTTGCGACAGAGATAACAGCGGTGAGTAACTCGCTCTGGAGTTCAGATTAACAAAATTCACCTGCCAAAATCTCTGGCACCCACTTTTTTGTACTTCTGCGTTCCATATCATTCAACGCCATCAAAGTTTAATGTCATCATATCATGCAGGCTTGTATTGTCCTTAGCTCCTGCTCCGCGGGCAAAGTAAAGCACATTGCATTTATCTAAAAGTATAGCTTATCGATATAGAGCAGTAAATTCTGGTATCAATTCAGTAGTAACGCATAAACAGTTTCCTTCACAGTAACTTAAAGCGAGCGAAAGGTACTTACATTACGTATGCTAAATTATTATTAGAACGAAATACTGTATTCACAAATAAAAAAGTGTCTACATAAAAATTCAGTTTCAAGTTTTGTTAATTATAATTAATGTTAATGTTCTGTATTTCCTTTTCAAGCAATTTAAAATATGCAATTCTAGGTTAAAAAGCAACATTACTATTGCATATAAAATGTATCTTTACTGAGTGTTTGTATAGGAATAGAAGACAGAGCTGGGGTGATACTGATGTGGAGGACAATAAGAATAAAAGATGACAACGATGAGGAGAAATAGTTACTACCATAAGTAACAACTTAACCACAACTTTTCGTTCACAGATATAACGTCCAGTCTACATTAGGACCTACGTCCATTTTATTAGCTGTCTAATGTCTGTAAGTAATAAAATATCTCCTCAATTTTTACAGTTAAACATATTCAATGGAATTGTGCTTAAGACTTATATGCACTTTCCTTAGAAAAGACGAAAGTATATAAAGAAGTATATTACAGCATTTGAAAATTACAGCACAAGGAATAAACTCGGATTTAAAGCTACAATTAATCTTCGTGGAATTCAAAATTAGTGCAATAAAAGCCGCTCAAGGATCGTTCCCAAATAATATGGTAAAGGGATGTATTTTTCGTTAAAACATTTGGCGTCACGCAGTAAATCTTAGACTTCAAAAATATTTCATAAATAATATAATTCGCATTGGCTTTTGTCGCCTTCTGATCCTTGCTCTTGTTCCATTGAAAGATGTAGAAGGTAATTTAGACCAAATAGCAGACAGTTGTGAAGATGATGTTTAAGATCTTTTTGCATACATTGACAAAACATATGCAAGAGACCGTCTAGCAAGAGACTGAAGAGGGCTAGCTCCAAGATTTTCGCCCGCACTTTGGAATGTCTATGACCAAGAGAAATGTTAAAATCTTATGTTTTATTTAACGACGCTCGCAACTGCAGAGGTTATATCAGCCTCTGCCGGATGTGCCGGTATTTTGTCCCGCACGAGTTCTTTTACATGCCAGTAAATCTACTGAAATGAGCCTGTCGCATTTAAACACACTTGACATCGAGCTGGCCCGGGATCGAACCCGCAACCTTGGGCATAGAAAGCCAGCGCTATACCAACTCGCCAACCAGGTCGACTGGAGAAGAGACAAATAGAGTGAAGAGTACTAATAAATTATGTGGAAGTGTGACACTTCCGTTTTAAAAAAAATCGTTAGAACACATCATTCAAACTTTCGGACGTTTTAGAACACATTGAAAAAATCGTCCGGAAATACGAGTACAAACGGCGATTCTACAGTTATCCGCGCGACACGTAAACATCAGATACCTTGTTAAAAAGGTAGTCTATATCCTGAAGCAACGGTAACTAGAACAAATTGTGAGTAGATATCAAACATACTGTAAAAATAACAACATTAACCTGTATTTGAAAATCATAAGCTACAAAATTAAATTGTATTCGGTAGAACCACAAGAATAAAGAGAACATTAATAGTTAATGTTGAGAAGTCATCATGTTCTTAGCTGAGAACATCAATATTGCTTCCACTTTCATCTTGGAACACGTGAACTTTGATTCACAGAACTTCTTTGCTAGGCCAAGAGTTGAGCACGGGTAAACCGTGGTCCTCTAGCCGACTACCTGTACAGCAGTAAACCCACTCGTCCGCGGTCCTTGTGAACTCTTGCTTCAGAGTTCGAGGAATGAACTCAAGCCCAACAGAGACCGATGCCCGTGTGCACCATTCTCGATTAAAATTTGACCATGGTTAAGTCGGCACTTGACCATCTTCAAAGCCAATTTGCGGAGTATCAATCTCGATCAAAGTTAAACAAGCTAGTTGATGATTATCAAATTTGATCACGGGTGTGGGACCGATTATCTTGAATTGAACATGGTCAATCGAGAAAACCAAAATGGCGGCACGATTTGACGTGCTTCATGGAATTGAAGATGAAATGATGTATCTTGAAAACGCAAATCACTGCGGAAATAATAGAATTGGTGTTATTGTAGAAAGAGTAAGTTTATAGATGAATAATAAAAATGTTTTTTTTTTCTCAAAATAGACTAATGTTTTATATATGTTTCTGCTTTGGAAGATCGGGACTTTACTTGAGGACAAAATATTATTTAGGCCTAATTGTCCAATATTGTTAACATAATAATGAAGTAGTTATTCTATGCCGGCAATAATATAGCAAAACTAAATGATCATTTTGTAGAATGCGAGATTATCACTTATTAGCTATATATAGATTTGCCGTTTGAAACAATTAGGACCTACATGACGTTTTGGACAATTAGGCTATTTACGCTTGAATTAAGAGAAATTATACGGATACCTTCCTTTCCCTCTTACTCCAGAATTCCAACCTTGTGCACACAAAATAAATTGGCACTAAAAACTTCCTTTTCGTATGCATTATGATGCGTATTCGACATACACAGACGAATTGCTTTTTTTTTTTTAATAATTGTGAGTGAGGTATCCGTATACTGAAATTTTCCCAAATAAATTATTGGCACCGAAATGTGTCTTTTCGTAAGCAAGATGATGAGCATTTGACAAACACATACAAATCTGCTCTTTTTAGTAGCCTATTTCAAAATAATTGTCAGTGAGGTATCCGTATACTGAAATTTTCCCAAATAAATTATTGGCACTGATATGTGTCTTTTCGTAAGCAAGATGAGAATTCAACAAACACAAATCTGCTCTTTTTAGTAGCCTATTTCAAAATAATTGTCAGTGAGGTATCCGTATACTGAAATTTTCCCAATTATTATCAATAATATGAAATAACCACTGTGTAAATTACGTTACAAATTATGTGGAATTATGTAAACACGTATAACTCGTGTGAATTGTGAGGTTAAATCCAACCAGGTAGCCTGCTTTTCTCTTAGAGAACTTCCGTCAGTACTTTTATTCTGTAATATGGATGCATAATTGCTGACGAGTTCTAAAAGAATTCCCACTTCGAACTGTGAGAAGTTCGGTGCTCTTTTCTTTTTTTTCTTCCATGATTATTGAAACTTGTTATTTGAAAACTGCGAGGATGTGTGAAAGCAGTCCGACAAACAAAAAAGAAGCGATAATTGACAGAGTGCGTTCGTTCGCTGTTTTATACGCGGTAACCTATCGCTCAGATGATTTTTTCTCAAGCGAGCGTACCGTCAGCTGACGGTACTGAGTTGATCGAGGAAAATGTCGGTGCACCGCATCTGTAATTTGATCATTGTCAAGAATTAACCATGTTTCCGTGATTGCTGATCAACGGGCTAGATGATCGAGAATGGTGCACACGGCCACGAGACCGCTAGACCGCGGAGCCCAAGCAGACCTGCCTGCGAACCGCAGCGATTCCTTCACAGTTCGCTTCTTTACTTGATGCATAATATTCCTATAGCATAAATAATCTTATTCATTTGGGAATAGCACCTCAAGTTTCAAACAATAGTCCCATACCTGGGTTGGGTGAAAAGAATTTTAGTACCCGGTACATAACGTTATTGTTTTACATCGAAGCTCCATAGTATAAGAATTATTTCATACTTCATATAATTTTCCTTTATTAATTGTAAAATATTTTTCATTTGTTTTAGTAAGTCAACATTAATTCTGTCATTAACAAAGGGATTGCAATACCGCATATTTTATTTCAAGATACAAAGTTACACAACATGAATTATGGTACAAATTGCACAATTAAATTATTAAATCGTATTCACATATCAGACCTAAATAAGAAAATTTCATATTTCAAGCGTATGATATATTCATATAGGTACGTACGTTTGTATAATTTGTATTCGATACATTCCATTCGGTGAAATCGCACAGAAAGAAATTCGCCTTGTTTAAATTGTTAGCCTACTTACTTATAAATGACTTTCACAGAAACCGGCCCTCACATAAGCCACCATCGGTCCCTATCCTGAGGTAAATTAATCCAGTCTGTAGCATCATATCCCACCTCTCTCAAATCCATTTTAATATTACCCTCCCATCTATGTCTCGGCTTATCCAAAGTGTAGAGCGCTGAAATACACAACACAGTATGACGAAATGATATTGTTGTTACGTTTTCATGGTTACCAATTACCTTTACGGTTATGGACATCTATTTCAATCGATGCATTTAATATCGTGCTAATTGTGACTTGATTAGTGGTTAACAAAGCGCGGGAAATGTGAGCAGGATCAATCTACATCTGTAACAAATATCTAAAAGTAACGCTGTGACGTAGATATAGCCTACAATGTGATCCGTAATCAAGTCTTCAGATAATTCAAGCAAGACATGGCATGGATCCTCAGTCTGCAGCCCAACGTTTAGTGATCAATGAAACTTTTCATCAGAAAGATCAGTTGCATCCTTTTTATTAAATAATCTAAGGTTAGAAGTTTAATTGGCATTAAATTAACAAAGGCTATATGCTATGTATGTATATTACTTCCAGCACAATATGCTTAATAACGTGGTAATAATTATATAACTTGTGAGATAGGTACTAAAATTCGGAAGGGGTATTTAGTAAAACTTTACTTTGAGTGTATTTAAAAAATACAGCAAGGAACAATAAAATATAAATTTTTCCTACAATGTGGTTTGTAATCAAGCCATCGCTTACTTCAAGCAAGACATGGCATGAATCCTCAGTCTACAGCCTAATATGCAGTAGGCCTATAGTGATCATCGAAACATTTATATACCGGTGTATAATATTAGAAGTTAATTCACATTAAATTAATAAGGTTTTATTCTATGCACATTATTTCCATGTAGACCTACTTGTGTTTTCAGCAAAATATGGTTAATAACGTGGCAATTCCTATCAAACATATGCGACAATTAAATTATTTTCTGTGTAAATATTTCAAAATGCTTTGATTTCCAGAACAGTAGGGAACAATAGGGCTAACGTACAATCTCTTACTACAATGTGATTTGTAAAGAAGAAAGACGTTAATTCAAGACAGATATGATATGAATCCTCAATCTACAGTATAACGTGCAGTGATCATCAAAACGTTTCATCAGGATCGCTTTTAATTTATATTGTAAGGTAGCCCTATCTAAGATTAGAAGTTTCATTCATATTGAATGTGAATGAATGTATATTTGTCTTCAAGGAATATACTTTTTGGTGAGGCGGCACTTCACATTATTAGTATTCTTTCACTAGTCTTTTCTTGTCTGTCATCAATTCTTCCACAAGTTTACTCCTAACCCATTCTTATACCGTACCAAAAATACTATAACCCCCTCCTGTATGACACATTTCCCCTCACTCAACATCTCTAATTATTTGCACTTTTCACTACTCACTTTTCCACATTGCTACTTTTTAGGTCTTAGTTTTCTTTTCTCGCGATTTATTTCCCCTCCACACCATTTCCTTAAGTCATACTGTTTTTTCACCTTCTTTTCCTCTCTTCCTTCATCACTACTCCCTGAACTATCCCTACTTGCGTTACTACACTTCTCGTCATCCTCGATGTTTCATTCATATTACATTATAAGGTTTTATTTCATGTATACTATTTGCGTGTAGGCCCTACGTTTCTCTCCAGCATAATATGATTAATAACGTGACAATCTTGTAGAACCTATGCGATATATAATTTCGGAAGAAGCATTTAGCACATAATTTTTCGGTATGATTATTTAAAAATACTTTGATTTTCAGTACAGTAAAATATAATCTCTTCTTACAATATGATTTGTAATGAAGTCTCCGGTTACTTGAAGAAGGACATGGCATGAATCCTCAGTCTGCAGCCTAATATATAAGTTAGTGATCATCGAAACGTGTTATCAGAAAGGCAAGTTCTGTTTTTTAATATGTTTTCTATATTTAAGATTGGAATTTTATTTCGAATTAAATTGTGATGTTTTTTTTTTTCCTATGAATATTAGCAATACTTCAGAACTTGTGCGATAATTTAATTGGAAACGTGTATGAAGTACAAGTTTATTTTCAGTGTATGTATTTAAAAAAACTTTGATTTTCAGTACAGAAAGGAACAATAACGTAGAATCTCTTGTTACAATATGATTTGTAAAGGAACATCGCGTTAATTCAAGAAAGATATGTCATGAATCCTCAATTTATAGCCTAACATATAAGTTTAGTGGTCATCGAAACGTATCATCAAAAATACCAGTGCTATGTTGGAATTCGAAGTATAATTCGTATTACATTATAAAGTTTTATTGCATGCATATTATTTGCGGGTACTTTTATTTCCAGCGCAGTATTTTTAATAACGTGGCATTCTTGTAGAACTTATGCGAGATTTAATTTCGGAAGGAGCGTTTAGTAGATAATTTTTCAGTGTGATTATTTCAAAATACTTTGATTTTGAGTCCAGTAAGATACAATAACGTAGAAACTTCACTGCAATGTGATTTGTAATGAAGTCTGGCGTTAAATATAGACATAGCATGAATTCTCAATCTGCAACCTAAGGTATAGTGATCATCGAAGCATTTCTTAAGAAAAGTCAGTTCTATCCTGGGATTAAAAGTTTAATTCGTATTACATTATAAGATTTTATTTTATGCATATTATTTTCGTGTACTATTGTTTGTGGCATTATATTATTAATAACGTGGCAATTCTTATTTAAATTCCGAAGAAGTATTTATTACATTTTTAGTTCTTTGCAAAACGTGTTATGTCCACTGATAATATTTTGTTGGTTTTTTTGCGACATCTTGTTCCTTATTATCTTCTCTATCAATAAAGCTACAAATAAAGCGACTAAACGTGTTCTGTCCATGGTAGAAAACGATTGAAGGTGCAGATGCAAGGAATGTTTTGTCCTCCTACTATACAGTTACATAAAATGTAACATGTGTTTTGTTCAATCATAAATCCTCTGCTACCACTATTACATCTGCAACCAAAGTAATTACTGTCCAATAAATGATTCCTTTGTTTATAATTCATGCTATTTCTTCTTTGTTGTGGTACCATGTTATTTTAATGATTTGAAGAGAATTTTAAAGATAATGTTGTAATGTTTTCAGCATTGAAGAACAGCTATGTACTGATTATTGTTAACAGGAAAAGTGCTTTTGTAGATACGATTGGAGTTTTAATAGTTGCCATTTAATACAGTGAATTGACAATAATCATGAATGAGGAAAATAGAGTGGCAACCTCAAACAACAAAGTAACATCAGCTGCTCCCGACAGAGCTCGAAAAAAGAGAAATGAACAATCCTTGAAAGGAAACAAGGCGAAACGAATGAGGTTAGCTATGTTCAGTTACTGCCTACTGTATTCAAATATTAGTATAAATAATTTATTGTATGCTCTATGATAACTTGTTTAGTTTATTATCGTTTCTATAATGCATGCAATTTTACAATATTACTTTATATTGTTTCAGATACACTCAAACGTTTCCCAAGACCCCCAAATTGTCAGCATCCACAAATTCAAAATTCAGATGCTTTGAATTTACATTACAGGATGTGAGATTAATCAACCAGAAGTTCTTCCAGGAGCCAGATCTGCATGCAAAATGAAATGGTTCTGAAGTATGTGACGGTGCTATCACCAAAACGCAAACGATCTCGCAAGAATTCTTTCAGCAAGTCTATATCAGTAAAAATGTTACCGAGTAAATATGAAGAGAGGATAATGTTCACTCCGGTATGTACAGAGCGGTCTATGATATTCTCTACAACACTCGGCAGCAAGTGAGCCCGGCACGGTGTCAGCGCTTGTCATTCCCGGTGAACGGGGTCCGCCACAGTCGCACGCTACAGCCTTTCTCTCTCTGTCCCTGCCTTCAAGGACACATTGCAACAGATAGCTGCTCTTCTGTTGTCTATGAGCTCTGTTGACGTTTGAATTGATGTACGTACGTCTTTGATGAAGAATGAAGATTGTGGCTTAGTATGGCATCACAAAAGTTTACAAGCCACAGTTATTAAGCCACAATCTTCAATCTTCATCTAAGACATAGGTACATCAATACAAACGTCAACAGAACTCATAGACAACTGAAGAGCAGCTATCTGTTGCAATGTGGCCATGTGCTATGTCCTTGAAGGCAGGCAAAGAGAGAGAAAGCAGGGACAGAGAAAGAAAGACTGTAGCGTGCGACTGTGGCGGACCCCGTTCACCGGGAATGACAAGCGCTGACGCTGGGCCCGCTTGCCGTAGAGAATGTCATAGACCGCTCTGTAGAAATAATTCTGTTCCTAGAAGCACTTCAAATAGGAAGGTCTCGTCTTCAAAATTTATGTAACAAATTTCTCAAGCAAGGTGTTTGGTCAAAAAAACAAGAGGTGGCATTTTTCGAAATAACAGATTTGCCCATAATAGACAATCGGTTAAAATATTAATTGAAAAATAACCATCTCAGAGCCACTACTGCAGATCAAAAAATGTAAACCAGCCATTTAAGCATTTCAACTATGTGGGATGAGTACAAGAAACCTCATGACTAGGAGCTTCATGTCAATTATGAATACTTTCGAAGTATATTTGTTAATGAGTACAACATAAGCTTTGCAAGTCCTGCAACTGATTGTTGTTCAACATGTTTACGAATGAAGGAGAAAATTAAAAACTGTGCAAATCCTGAACAAAAGATGATTTTCGATTACACCTTAAACTATATGTAAAGCGAACTGATGTATTTTTCTTCTACTTAAGTCTAATGAAGAAGAGCATCTTACTTTGAGCTATGACTGCCAAAGAAATTAGAATTAGTAGAATCTATTCCCATGATATCAGCCTCAACACTAAGTGCAAATTATATAAAACATTAATAAGACCAGTCTTGCTGTATGGATCTGAAACCTGGGCAGTTGGCAGTGCCGACAATTGTAGGCTGAGTATATTTGAGAGAAAGGTTCTGAGGACGGTATACGGACCAGTAAATGATGAAGGCAGTTGGAGGAAAAGATATAACTTGATTATACCAACTTTTTAAAGCACCAAATGTTTGCAGAGAAATTAAAGCTAGGAGAGTCAGGTGGCTGGGCCATATCTGTAGGAAGGATGAAAATGATCCTTGCAAGAAATTGACTCTCACTATACCTTTTGGCACCAGAAAAGTAGGGAGACCTCAGCTAAGATGGCTGGATGAAGTGGAGAAGAATATAATAGCAGCAGGTGTTAGAGGATGGAAAACAAAGGTGTTAGATCGAAGGACATGGAAAAGCATCGTTGGAGCGGTCAAGGCTGGAACCCGGCTGTAGAACCAAAGAAAAAGAAAAAGAAGAATCTATTCCCCGTAGAATTGATGTGATTAAAAGTAAAAGTTGCCCTATAAAATACTGAAATTCCCTCTCTAAAGTGTGAACGTAAAAATAACGTGAATATTTAAAATAAGTGTTATTTTTTTCTCAATAAGTTTTTATTATATTTGTTTACTTTTCCTTCTCAGCATAAATTAGTTTAAAATTTTCTTGATATATTTTTAGCATAGAATGAATACTTCTCTATGTAGATGAGTTCTGTTAAATTGTTGTGCGTTTATCAATATGTTTCATCATATGAAGCCAGTTGTGTAGACCAATTTACAGACAGTCGTCCACTGTGCGCTATAGAAGACTGGGCTTCACTACACCCACTTTGAGAAGAGGTTGTGGGAGATTTGTTAGGATACCTCAGAGGAACAGGAGCTTCCGGAGAATACCTGTGTTAATGGATGCGTGCTTATGCCGGAGATCGAACCTGGGTTGGCAAGATTGAGTCCAGCGCTCTAGCCACTGGACCATCGTGATGGTTTTGTATAATATGTATAAATATTGTGTGTGTGGGCAGGTATTTCATTGCAAACCCAGCATTTTCCAATCTTTCCTCTTTTCTACTTTCCTCTTAGTTTCCTCATACGATCCATATATCTTAATGTCGTCTATAATCTGGTATCTTCTTCTGCCCCCAACATTTCTCCCGTTCACCATTCCTTTCAGTGCATCCTTCAGTAGCCAGTTTCTTTTCAGCCAGTGACCCAACCAATTCCTAAATGTAATAATAAATTATTTGCAAATAAAATATAAATATTTTGTGTCTATTTATGGAATTATCCGATTTATATCTTGAACACATTGCAATATTTGGTTTTCCCCGTTTGTTATAATTCTTACAACTTTATATGCAGCATTCAGAAGCCACCAGACTGAGGATCCTGATTTATGAAGGGAGAGTAAATGTAAGTGAAGGAAAAATGGAGGTAGTGCTCAAATGGTATTAATAGAAATCAAACTACTTTTGTATATTCACTAATACAATTTTTTGTTTTATTTTGTTTCTTTTGTTTCAGGCCCCGCTCATATCCTGTGCCTCATCGTGGCGAGCGGGTGAAACAAAGAATGATGCATGGTGCCAGTTTTATTAATGGCTGAAAGTATTTTGCCAATTTTCCGTGACTTGCCTTATTTAGGACACTCGATATTTTAATTAATTCATGTTTAGGCGTATAACAAATTTCTAAAATGTCACTTACATAAAATTTCTTAGTAAAACTTTACTTACCAACACAATAAATACTGTAAAATGGAAAGGTTAATGCGTCCTTCTTTGGCTAAACAGGATAACTACAAGTAGTGGTACATACATAAGGCCAGGGGCCTGTTTCACAATGTTTACAAGCTTTGTAATTTGTAAACTTTGCTTGTAGATTGTAAACTTGTGTTTCACAATCTTTGTTTGTAATGTTGAATTTTACAAAGGAAATAAAATCTTTACAAATTAAATTTTGCTCACTTTACAAGCATTCTGTTTCACAATGAAGGGTAATTTTACAAACGTGTAAACTTTACTTGTAAAGTTAGCATATTTTTCTACAATAGGTCTGAGATGTGTAAAGTTTGATATTGCAACAAATTCTGAATAAATACAATAAAGATATATTTATTAAATTAATTTTTGAGTAACTGGGTAATATTAAGAATTAAACTAGAGCAGTTTTGATGTTATTAAGTAGTTATAATGACTCAGACAAAGATATTAAATTTAGGCCTAATCAAACAAAGACGTATACGTAAAATTTTCCGGCCAAGAATTAATAATACGTTCGTATCATTGTATGAATTTAAAGAAAGGTTTCGAATGAGTCCCGCGCTATACTTCAGAATACCGCATAAGTATTTATATACGAAGACTGTACCGATATTTAATAAATAATCGCACTTAGAAAAGAAGGTCCCTGCACCAAAAATAAATTAATTCAATAATACAATAACGACACTGAAGTCGTTTCGAGTCCCGTTTCGCTGGAATCTCTCCTCCAAGATATGGGACATCACATCCAACATGGAAAAGTGATGCCCTAACCTCAAAGCGAGAACTGTATTGTTTTGCATTGGTTTAATATGCTAGCTGTCAGTCCTGTCAGTTCCGTGCGTTAGTAGATAAGCACGGAATTTCCAAGTTATTTGTGCAAAAGTGCCCATAGGGTAATTGATGTTGTTAAAAGAGTTAAATTCGAGACAGGTTTTTGATAATAAATACAATAAATAAATACTTATTAAATTGATTTTTGAGTAACTGGGTAATATTAATAATTAAACTAAAGCAGTTTTGATGTTATTAAGAAGTTCTAATGACTCAGACGAAGATATTGAATTTAGGCCTAATCAAACGAAGACGTATACGTAAAATTCTCCGGGCAAGAATTAATAACACGTTCGTATCATTGTATAAATATAATGAAAGGTTTCGAATTAGTCCCGCGCTATACTTCAGAATACCGCGTAAGTATTTATATACGAAGATTGTATTTAATAAATACTCGAACTTAATAAAGAAGTTCCCTGCACCAAAAATAAATAATTCAATAATGCAATAGGGACACTACTTACGCGGTATTCTGAAGTCGTTTCGAGTCCCGTTTCGCTGGAATCTCTCCTACCTACAAGATACGGGACATCATATCCAACATCCAAAAGAGAAAAGTGATGCCCTAACCTCAAAGCGAGAACTGTATTGTTTTGCATTGGATGCATACTAGCTGTCAATTCCGTGGGTTACCAGATAAGCACGTAATTTCTAAGATATCAGTGTGCAAAAGTGCCCACAGTGTAATAGTTGTTGTTGTTGTTAAAAGAGTTAAATTCGGGGCAGGTTTTTGATCACCAAAATGTTATTTACTATAGCACAGAATTTTTATGCTGCTGATGGGATCACTAATGTTTGAGAGGTTAGGAATGCAACATTAATCAATACTGATGGATCAACACAAACAATTAACCTGATTTTGTGTTTAGACATCGTAATTATTTTATCAATTGCATATTTGTACATAGACCAAATCTGTTATTTACTTATTTAACTGAATTTTATGCTAACTTTGGTCATTTAAGTAATGGAATTATTGGTATACTCAACCAATCACTTCACATGAAACTCCATTGTCGCCAATATATAAAAATCTAAATACTTTAAATTTTTTTAACAATACTTTATATTTTCTGTTGGTGAAATATGAATCAGCAAGCTTAGAATAATCTATTTTAGTACAAAATATAAACATATGTATCGACAGTAGTTAAAATACAGCGATTTTAGCTCTGCTCCTTAGCGATTTTAGTAAACTGTCGTTGTGTAACCAATAATGCGTATTTGTAAATTTCTTTAGCTGATTTTGTAAAGTTCGTCAGACTTTACAAACTAATAAAATAGCATTGTGGAACACAATTTACAAGCATTTGTAATCTTTTACTTGTTATTTGTAAATTGTTAATTTGTAATTTGTAAGGATTGTGAAACGGGCCCCAGGTCATAGACGCTGTTCATCGGAGACTCATTAAAGTAAGTTAGAGATTACAAATTGACTTATTTTGTTTTTAAATATAAATGCATCATTGGTTATAATTTGTATCACACATCATTGACTTGAAATTATTTTTTTCAGTAGAAATATTCAACGAAGTTCACATGAAATAGGTTCATAATGAAGTCTTCTTTGTATTTGTTTCCATTTTCTCCTTTCGTCTATCTTCCCTGTGACTCAAGGTTTCTTCATTTCCACACCTTCTCTGTATTCTATTGTTTCTCCTGCTGGTATCTTTATACAGCTTTTTAAACGAGTCCAGTATTCATTACTATTCTCAGGTGTGGATTTTAATGTAGCAGCTTTCTCTTGAAAATTTCTTCGTCACCTGTTTTCCTCTTATCTTCTTCAGACGAAAATCTACTTCGATTACCAACAGGACATGGTCTGAGTTAATATGGTAAAGCCTTTGCATTTTTTAAGCAATTTCGGAATATTTCCTGCACCAGTATGTAGTATAATCTGATATCTGATTTCGTGCCTGGGCATGTCCAGATGTATCTTCTTCGTTTATGTTGTTGGAATAGTGTATTTTCAACATTCATTGCATTTCTCTTACAGATATTCACCAAAGATTCTCCTCTGTAATTTCTTTTTCCCAATCCACATTTTCCAACTGTTCGTCCATCTTGTCCTTCTCCTACTACTGCGTTCCAGTCGCCCATTAGGATTACGCAGCTCCCTTCTTCTCCTTCTCAACTACCTCTTCTATCTTGTCATAGCTTTCTTCCACTTCCTAATCTGCTAATCCACTACATGGCATGTAAGTTTGCATAATAAATCCACAAAACCAGGGTCGTCTTGTATGGCAGATAAAAGATAAAGAGATATTACAATTCTACATTAAAACCATTATAAAAAAAACAACAGATCACATTCGTTGTCTGAGGCAAAGAGCTCGTAAAATATATCCTGACTGTTGACAGCGCCATCATATAGGTCCCATTCTGAATGTGACGAGTCGGTTTCTACTTCGCCAACACCAGTCCATAACAAATCGTCCTTTGTGCTATCCATCGCGTTAGAAATTCCATATTTCTTCTAAGGATTTTATTACTGTTTACACTTTCACTTTTTCCCATGACAGTTGATAGTTTGAGGGTATTTTAAAGGACAGATCTAAGCAAAACCATAATATTGTGCTTCAAATTTATACCTCGTATTATCTGAAGACTATCTTATTTGCGGAAATATACGACAGTATGAATAACATTGGCGGACAACTGAATCCTATAGATTCAAAATCCTCTATATCTACTTTCACAAACTAAAGGATGTGTAGGATGAGTAGTGAAAAATTTAGGAAGTTTTCAACCTGACAGTGATTTTTAACAAACCTTTTGCTTTAAATTTAGTGGCTTTCTTAATTCAAACTATATAAATCATTATAATTCATTCTCTGCAAGCAATATGTGGGCGTAACTCAATTATGAACAAAATGGTCTTTAGGGGGGTGTGAATCTAGAGGATTCAAGTCATAGTTGTCCGGCTTTTTGTTACTGCTACAGAAAAAGTTTTTATAACTGTCATGAAAAACAGTCATGCTGTCTTCTCTTGTTATTCATCTTCTTGATTAATTCCTCGTCACGTACAAGGGCAAGAATTTGAGGTCCATTGATTTTACAAAGCAGAAAAGGCTGAAACTATATGTTGCAAACAATTATAATCAGTATTCAATGCTCTGACAAACTCTTTCATCAAGTCAAACTTGATGTGAAGTGAGGGAAAAATGATTCTGTCTCGGCTAACGATTGGTTCATATCATATCATAAAGTCGACCGTGGTAAAACATGACCAAACACGCTTTCAGCTTTTTTTGTTACAGCGGAGTATAATTATTATCGAAATGTGAACGTGAGGCCAACAGCCGTATGGTCTGTCTGAGCTTTTCAAGGGCTGTGGCATCACAGATTATTATTAATATTAATTTAGCACCCACGTGCAATAATGTGGTAAGTAGTTACGAAATATATTCATACTTACCCCATTATTGCATGTAGGTGCTCAATTATGTTCTTTCATCTCCTTCCAATCAAAATGCTAATAACAATACGGCCTACCACAGAGTTTTGCGTTATTTTGGATGGAAGTGTCGAAATACAATTTTAATATTTTATTGCTATCACTGGGTTTGAAACGGAATTGTAGCGGTTTTATCCGTATTTAGTTTAACTTTATTACTAGTGAACCATTTATTTGATTAATAGTTTGTCTTTGAAATAGGCCTACTTTTTATAAGCTACAGCTCATCGTCTTCTTCTATAAGCAGTTAGGACACAAGGAGGAGAAATAAAGGATGCCGGTGTCGAAACACAATTTTAATATTTTATTGCTATTTGTTTTTCACTGGGCCTGAAACGGAATTGTAGTGGTTTTATCCGTATTTAGTTTAAGTATATTACTAGTGAACCATTTATTTGGTTTATCGTTTGTCCTAGAAATAGACCTACTTTTTATAAGCTACAGCTCATCGTCTTCTCTATAAGCAGGACGGACACGAGGAACAGAAATAAAGGATATTCGTATTACATAATTTTGTTCATTAAGAAAGCACTCAACACTTAAAGATTTTTTCTTCAGAAAATATATTAATTACATTTTAAATGTAAGAGAAAAATACTTTTCAATAATTACAAATATAATAACAAAAATAATACACTGCAATTACTTACGCATTAGGTATATACAACAGAGAAACCTACACTTTTCCTTTAGAAAACAAAGATTTGTTAAATGAGTGGATAAAAAACGCAACAAGGGTTAAATGGCATCCCACTAAACACAGCTTCCTATGCTCTCCACATTCAGAAGACAAATATATGTACATGACAAGGAGTAGGAGGCAGTTGTTGACAAGGCAGTACAAACGATTGCTGGTTTTCTTGCATATTTACAGAACAACATGAACTTCAGATCCTCACCTACGAAACGTAAAGCTTATGATATAATAAAGACATTGTTAATTTCATTTTTTCAAGAAAATGCAATTCACCAAAACTACAGTAAATAATTTAGGGACTTGAACAATATGTTGTGTGAAACTGCATCATAAATTATAAACAAATGTTTTGATGGAGTACTGAAAGAACTTCTAGAAATTAACAGCTCGGAGAGACACCATTTGTCTCGTTCCATATTTATTTTATTATCCACTGTTTCAACAGTTCCTTTTTTTTTTCCAAAGGGAATCTGCAAGAAGAGAAAAATACTGTACACACCGCATAGTATGCCGGGCGTTGTTACACATTTATGCATGAAAGGAAATGCAGCTAATTAACAAAACTATGGACTTAACTTCATAAAATTTACATGAAATATGATAAATCAGTTGTCTTTTTCCTTTTAATATAGCAGTTATATGCAGCACATACAACAGGCCTGTTTTTTTCTTTGTTTTTCGTAGCTCTGGCTCCGTATACACAATATTGTAAGCAGACGAATTTTTACAACGGTGGGCGCTTAGTAGAGATGGGTAAAAAATAACACAACAGTTATTTTGGAACTGTTCCGGTCTCGGAACTGTTGCAAAAATGAACAGTAGGTCGGAACCTCCTGTTCCGAAATAACAGTGTTCCGACTCCGAGCTGCTCACTTGCCCAGCTGTTACGGGCTCCCAGTACCGCGTTGCACAAGGTATGTTCCGACTCCGAGATAACAGACGGAACGTCGGAGCTTGTTCCGATGAACCAACGATAGCTGCAGTTACACTGTTCTCGTTGTTCTTTATGTTGTACTTGGAACTTCGTTGGATGAAGTTGGTACTTGAAACTCTCACGTGGTTGGAGGGGGGCACATGGAAATTGAAATCCTTGCGGTGGCGCGAACTTTAATATCAAAATTTGTAAGACTGGCCAATCATCTGTAATGTTATAGTAAGTATTTAATAATCTGTAATATTCATTCCCGCTTTATGGTTTATTTCACCATTAGTTGACTAATTCTGTTTTATAAACATTCTACAAAGTCATAAAGTACGCACACTATTATTAATTCATTGATCAGCTGATTCTATACAAAGGTTAAAGTCGTAAATGGTAATGAGTGGTTTAGTTACAATGTCTGTATGTCGTTTGTTGAGGTTAAGTCTGACAAACACAAGTTTTTGTGCTATCTTCTCTGTTATCAAAGAACGACAAAAATGTTGTAGCATTATTTGTTGGAAACTACCCATATAAGTACTGATTTAGAGAGCGAGGTTTAATGCGAAGTTTAAATTACACTTTGGTAAAGATGCGATTCCAACATTTTACTAACCCACTGCGGGTTTCCAGGTTTCAATACTGCCAATATATATCTTTTTTATTTATGAAATTGTAATATTTATTATTATTATTATTGTTATTATTATTATTATTATTATTATTATTATTATTATTATTATTATTATAACTGTGCATTAAGAAAAGTAAAAATAAAAATTAATGATTTGTTTTTTTATTATGTAATAGAGAGAACAGAAATTACATACCATATGTTTTAAATGTTATGTTATTTTTTTTAGTTGGCTACAATGTCTTTATAACTTTATGTACGAAAACAAAGTGTTGTATTCTGTCCTTGTAGTCAACAGCTGTGTAATTACTAACATTAATATTTTGAGTCCTGTCCGCATGCACAGCAATTTTCCAAAATCGATTCGAATGTGCATTGCAGTGCCATCTATAGATAAGAATGTGTACTATGTCATGCCTATGAGTGCTCCAGTGTGAGCTGCATGGTGTTATTTGTCTATGGTGAAGAGGGAGGGTACTGTACCGTTCGTTTGAACGACTCAACGACTCCGACTCATCACCACTGGTGACTGTTATTTCGGAACTGTTATTTGGAACATAGTATTTTTTCGGAACCGGAACCGTCGGAACTGTTCCGGGAAAAGAACAGCTTCGCCCATCACTACAGTCCATGAGGATTTACTTGTCTAGTCCCTTTTAGAAAGAGAAAGAATACTCACCATCTCTCTCTACCCTCATTTATGGTGACGGCGGTATGGTCGACACTCCTTCCAGCGACCAGGAGTTAGCAGCGGCGGCACTCTCTTCCTCTTCAAATTCTGACTCCTCTCCGCCAGAAAGTTCCTCGTCCGTGTCCGTGTCATCCAAATTTATTACGAATCGATCGCTAATTTCGTCTACTAGTCCGTCCTTCTCCCAATAAAATTGTTCGACTTTTTCCACGTGTTCACAGGCCTTTCTCCAATTATCTTCCGTCACTTTTGCAAGAGCGCTCTCAAACAACAATTTCACATCTTTACTTTTGAACGAAATATTACGCTTCGCAACGTCATTTTTAACCTGCCCCCATATTAATTCGATCGCGTTTAAATCACAATGGTATGGTGGCTGTCTCACTACAGTATGGGAGTGCATTGTCGCAATTTGGTCGATTTCGTATGTTTTGAAATTATCTTTTTAGTTTTTACAAGTTCATATAATACAGGTTTCGTGGATCGTAAATCAAATTCAATGTTATTGTTACGAAGCCAGGACTGCATTTCAGATTTCGGTGTTGATGAAATTGGTGCCTTATTGAGTTCTGTTGAATGATAGGGGCATTGTCCATTACAATGATGCTATTGAGAGGAATGTTTGGTAATAATTGATTAATGAACCAGTTCTTAAATACAGTGCTGTCCATCTCCTCGTGGTAGTCTTTAGTTGATTTAGATTTGAAAGTTAGAAGCGCGTTTGGAATGAAACCTGTCGAACATCCGGCGTGTAAAATAATAAACCGTTGACCTTTTCCTATTGGGGTTTGAAGTGGGAAGTCAATTTCGTGATCATCGCTTTTCCAAACTTTGCTTTTCGTATGGTTCACATTAACCCAAGTTTCGTCTAGATAAACAACGGCGCGTCCAGTGGCGCGTAATTCTTTCATTTTTCTTAAGAATTTAAATCTCTTTAAAATAACATCTGACCTTTCCATTAAAAATTTTCTGCCTTGAGTATTTTTAACATACCTAAATTTCATTTTTTTAAGAATTTCTCTCAAACTCCATATGCTTCCAGTGAATAAGCTTTCCTTAATTAATGCGTCATTTATATCCTTCAAATTAGGCAAAAATCAGTCCGATACAAAGAATAAATTACTCGTCTTAAAGCGGCGGCAGAAAATGAGTCAATTGCAGTTTTCTGAGGGGTCCTGTTTGGGCGTTTCTTTCCTGGAGTTCGCAGAACACTTCCACTTTCTAGTGCCTCCCTTTGTTTTTTTAAAATCCTGCTAACACTACGAGACGATATACCTGTCGCTGCAGCAGTTCTTTCGATAACACTCGACACAGATATTGTTTGCTTTCCGCGTTTCAGTGCCTCATATTCTTCAGTAAAGAATTTGTGTACATTAATAACCATGTTCATACTGTCCGACTTCAAGGCTTTCCCGCGTTTTCCCATATTGCCTACCATGATTATTAAAAACAAGAGCACAACACACATTACAATGTTTAAGATAACAGGAAAACCATGCAATTCCGAAAACATTTTGTTTAAATTGTGAATTATTGTATATTATATTATATTATATTAAATTGACACAACGAGACACACACTTACTTCCCTATTCACTAAACACTACTGAATAAATGAACTCGAACAACGCCAAGACGCCACTGAGAGACCCACTAATTGGATTTGCAAAAGTGTGTTCTAGAAGGGCCAAGGGAGAAGGAGGAAGGGAATTCCAAGAATTCTACAAAAGAAAACCTTTCCCCCTTACATCTGTTGACAGTCGATAGACAAGGACCGCAGACAAGGATAGTAGAAATCACGCCAACTTAACCCTCATGCACTGTAGCGCTTAGTTCATATCTGCCGTGTTTCGCGGTGGCACCGCAAAGAGCGCTGTACAGGACAACATGGCCACTCTATATTCTTCTCTTTCTAACTTGTTGCTTCTGACTCATAGGAATTATATTGTGAATTTTATTAGTAACAACAATGTAATTTATTCGTCACAACAATAATTCCTTTCTACAATTCACCTTAAACGCTCTCGTCAACAATTGGATCTCCACTCAACACATTCGTTATAGCACTCCACCGACGACAATGACAATTTACTTGGACTATTACGCACAACAATGAACTGTTAATCTTAACTAATATTTACAAAGCACTATTTACAAATCAGAACTACCAGTTCTCAGTTCACAGTTCTTCTATCTCAGTCACTCGAGTTCACGGTATCTCGAACCACAGACCTTCAGAGACAGTTCACTGTACTCGAACTCGGGTCCCTCCAACTGCGGTCCACTGCACTCGAACTCAGGTCCCTCCAACTGCGGTCCACTGCACTCGAACTCAGGCCTTCGGATGCGGACGCACACTCGAGTCGAACTTCGGTACACAAGACTGGCTTGCTTGCTCTGGCTTTCTCACTGACTGGCTGACTAATCAACTGAAAACTCTTGTCGTTCCTACGCGTCCGTAATTTATAACCACAGCGACGTAGCCTCGAAAGTTCGAATTCGCGAGTCTTCCATTTCGACGGATTTCTCGGCCTCTCTAGGCAAGCAGAAGATGCGCGCGCAAACTCTCTCCACTCTCTCGCCGCGTTGGCCCTTTCCCCTCTACGCCGCGCGCCATCCCAAATTGCTGCGCGCGATCTTCTCTCTTGCGGGACGCTGGTCGTGAGTTCGAATCTCACGTCGCTGTCACAATATATTTGATTTAGGATCCTAAAATTGAATAAGATTATAGACGAAAATATAATACAAAACTTGAATTTAAATAATTGTACCACAGTCTACTATATACAGTCGCGAAGCTCAATATGTAGTAAAAATGCAAACATGGTAGTTGCCCACCACTAGGATCGCTACTATCGCCTCATCATCGCAGATCTCTCCTAATAGACGACAAAATATGTTACACTTTCGTTGTGTTCTTTTGGAAAAATTAACACCTTCCTTCCATTATTGAAATATTAAATGCATAAAGTTAATTTATTATTTTAATGAAGTATATTAAATTCCACCATAAACTCGAAGATACCTGCAAGAAATAGGTTAATATTATTTTTGTTTATGCAAAGCGAACTGAAATTTACAATAATCGCTTCACTCATTCAAGATTATAGCGATAATTAACTATGAAACCCATTACCCTTTGCAACAATAATAATGGAAATATGAATTAATGGAGTAACTTATGTGCATCGGTACTTGTAGTGTAGGCTTACGTAGTTAACAAAGTGAATGAGGTTAAGCAATAATAATCACACCAGAATTGGAAATAAAACGTGATTAATAAATTTTATTGTAACGGACTTTTTGTACGTCTCTAGTAAAGTAACAAATAAAAATAACAACAAAATTAACAGCTATAATTAAAAACATATCCTTTGAAGAAAAAAGTAGGCCTAAGCAATAATAATCCCACCAGAATTGAAAATAAAACGTGATCAATAAATTTTACTGAAACAAACTTAATTTTTCTACGTCTCTAGTAAAATATTATTATACCAATTATTTATTTTAGCCATTAACATTTTCATTGCAACCAATAACGAACATTTCACAAGCATCAATGTGAAAAACGCAACGAGCTAGCACTCGATGGAAATACGACACAGTCCAAAGTCGACCGTGGACAGTCTTTTGTTTCTAGTTGTTAACCGCTTGGAGCGCTTTATCACGAGATTTGCAAAAAATCACCTCAAGCTTCGTGACTGTACATAGTAGACTGTGATTGTACTGAACGGTCTCAATTAAAAGCATGTTTGCTTTGCACTTGCGACCAATTGCAATGACATCTTTAGGAATTATTGTCATCAACCAAACGTTGGCTATATATAATCTTTGCTTTTTTAATTTTACAACTCGCAAGCAGTGTTGCCAATGCAATGGTTTTGTCGCTAGATTTGGCGTTTTCTGTGTTAGTTTAGTGGCTAAAATTTGTAAAATTTGTATTGATGATATAGGGATTTAACGGGGATTTTTAGCACTTACACCGGCAAAATAATTTCATTCTACATTGACAATATACCCATTTAGCGGTTTCCACACTGTTTCATAGCGAGTTTTTAAGAATCGAGTTGGCGACACTACTCGCAAGAGGCATAAATGTCGGGTCTGTGAAGTTTGAGGCTTATGTACTCAAATAAGATTTTTACTGTGTTAATTAATATATGAAGAAACTGTATTTTCGTGACCCTGTTAATTGTTATACTAACCAAGGTATTCTTTGTATAGAATAGCAACGGAACGGAAAGGCGGTCATATAAGTCAAAGGAAGTGAGGTTAGGACTTGTGTTCAGCTGGAACTATTAACACCTATTGATAAACTACAGTATTACAATATTAAACATGGACGCAAACGTGGGTGATGTTGTGTTACCAGGAGATTTACTTACAATTACAAATTCAGACAACAGGAGAAAGGCCATTCTCGGGCCTGGTTTGAGACTTAACTTAGATCAAGTTTTAATTACAACTTGTGGTGTTCTAAGGAAGAAAGACCTAATATTTACTGGGTGGATTGTTATCGAAAGAGGTATATTCCAGCAAAAGGAGATACAGTTGTAGGTGTTGTGGTGAATAAGTCGGGTGATATATTCAAGGTCGATATTGGAACTAGTGAGCAAGCATCTCTTTCGTATCTGGCATTCGAAGGAGCAACAAAGAAGAACAGACCAGACGTTCAAGTTGGTGATATTGTCTTTGCCAAATTACTTATGGCGGTAAGAGATATGGAACCGGAATTGGTATGTGTAGATTCCTATGGAAAAAGGGGAAGTTTGGTATTCTTCCTGAAGATGGATTCATCTTTTCTTGCAGTCTTAATCTGACACGAAAAGTACTGAACCCAGAATGTCGACTACTTAAGATTTTAGGTAAAGAAATACCACATGACATTGCAATTGGAATGAATGGAAAAATATGGGTGAAAGCAAGATCCGTAAAAGCAACTATTGCCATTGGCAATGCAATATTAGCAGCTGAACTTTTGACAGATGAAGAAATGATAGCTATGTGCGATAGTGTTATTAATTCTGTTGTTGGAATGCAAGATTGACATACTTACATCTAGTAATATGAATAAATTTACTAAATATGAAACTTCGGTATCCCCTACACTACACAGGGAGAGAAAAAGTACTGAAATAATTTTCACATTCCTTGGCCTTATATCACTTAATAATCCCCTCAACTAAACCACTAACCTTGTCACATACTTCGGCTTAATGTCACTTAGCTATCCCCTTATTCAACCAATCTAACCCATAAAGAAACTTATAAATCAGACGGCAGTCCCATGTGTGGTGTGGGGCGATATCGAAGATTGCCTTGACTAATAACTATTTTGTAATTGAATTTAGAAAATAAATTATATTTTCGAAGTAGAAGTCCAATATCAGAGTTCTTAGAAACAGTAATGCCAACATATGGAAACGAAAATGATTAATACAAATGAAAGAATATGCTAAGTCACTTTTCTTAAATTTTTGAGGGAAACATTTCTTAACTTCAAAACACTGATAAGACATCATTAATTTACATTTTATTTAGTTTGTTACCATGTTACAATGCAGGCTTTTGCCATTCTGATTTACTACAAAGATAGTTCACTTTCTGAGCTAGCAGATGGGACCAAAAACAAAAAGTGACAGCATGTTCTTTCCGTGGACCCTTCTAATACGAAGCACTAAGCCCAGATCTGTGATAGCGATATTTCGATGTTACTGACGATATTAGAGAGGGTTCGATAAGTGATAGGCCTAGGTTGGGGTTTGTGGCAGCATCGAGATCTATGACATATAGCTCTGAGGTCTATGAAAAGGTTAGAGAGTGTTTGATGAGGAGTTAAATAAGTGATAAAACGTACTAGCATTGTGCAATACCAGTATGTAATCACGTTATGGGTAATTATGAATAAGCATCAGCCATACCTCCATCTTTCTGCAATAAAGGTCCAGGGCAAATACTTCCCATTAAAATGTAAAGAAAGACTGACAATATGTCAATCATAAAGAAAACGTAAATTTAATTAAAACAAATGTATATATTTGGTAATGTATGTGTCTCATACCTGTGTTGTGGAAAGATAGCTTGGCTAATGCTTACTACATAATTACCACGTTGTATATTATGCTCTACATGAGGGAGCAGCACAGGAGAAACAGTTTGTATGTGAGAACTTTTCCCGTCAAGCAAGCCCTTTCCTTCTTCTACTTATGCCTCCATCTGTCAGTTGCTGACTAGCAGTTGTGACAGCAGCTTGCAACTTTCACACTTAGTCAAGTTATTATAAGATGTATCTGGAAGTGTACGTCAGATTTACATATCAGTAATACTAATAGAACATTTTTTTGTCAGTGTGGTTTATTTATTTCCTTATAAGTGTATTTTATCTGACAAAGTAACACTGGATGAAAACTTACGCAAATTATAGATGAAAGTTCAAATGATGGCGCTGAAGGCAATGTAGAGATTGAATATGAAGCTTGTGACAGTGGCAAGGATCCAAAATACATACCAGAATGAAATTGCAGCTCAAGGAGAAAAAATTAATGGAAGATACAGTAGGAAAGATTGAGGATAATTTTAGAAAACAAGCGAATGGAGAAAGAAAAAAAAGAAGCAAGGAAACGGGAAAGTCACCCAGTATTCTACTACTGAAGAAAAGAAAAGAAAGAATAACATTGTTTTCTGAAATATTTTCTTGTAGTTAGATTTATATTGTTTCTTATTTCCTGTAAATTTATTTTGATATAAGCAGAAATTAGAGACAAAAACAAAACTAAAGAAACGAAATACAAATTGTATTCATAAATATTTTCTTGTAGTTGGGTCTATGTGATTTTATATTTCATGTAAATAAAAATTAGAAGAAACAAAAAGGAGACCTAAACAAATAAAACTACAAAGAAAGATATAAAATTATATTCCGAAATGAATATAGAGCGCATAACCACTCTTTTTAGCTTATTATGTCATTTTTACGTATCAATAGCAATAGAGTAATACTCAATGACGATAGCATTGAAACAGATCAGGTAAATACTTTGAAATAGGTTATGATACCAGTACTTTATGTTTTACTCGCGATTTTCAAATATATTCTCATATAAATAAATACTTCGTATGGTAATTAGGAAAGTCCTGTAGTAATCAGCACTT
The DNA here is from genome assembly GCA_025594305.2 of Periplaneta americana. Lineage (NCBI taxonomy): Eukaryota > Metazoa > Arthropoda > Insecta > Blattodea > Blattidae > Periplaneta > Periplaneta americana. The sequence goes on along the minus strand of JAJSOF020000011.1, from coordinate 124,926,872 downwards.
AAATGATATTGTAAATAAGATGATACCACAGTCTAGTATATACAATCACGAAGCTTGAGTTGTGAGGGTACTAGGAACAATAGACTGTGCAGGTACTATTTTGCATTGTCTGTAATGAGGCGAAAGTGGTTGGCAACTATCTATGGATGCATATTTACTACATATTGAGCTTCGTGACTGTATATACTAGACTGTGATGATAGTATATGGGCTTCTAAGTCCATAAAAAAAAAAAAAACCATACGTAACTTGCAAGAAATCGGGATTTAACCTTCAACCTGTTTAAAATGTCATTTTTCATTACATAATACTGTTCTGTTGTAAAATTATTTGTTAATTCCATAATAAATAAACTTCTGCAGGATATTTTTGATGATGGTAGGCTTAAGACAGGTGTCCCACTCTTAGCTGATGCAATTATGGTTACCCTGTTTGTAATGGTAGGCTTGCATAAAGTAGCTAAAAATATTCGAATAAGTTCATCCTGCTTAAGGTTTTTCTGTTGGTTTCCTAAGGCGCTAAGACAAATGTCGGATGAGCCCTGAAAGAAATGGGCCACGGACCTACATTCATATCCCCATGACCCCTTTAATTACTCTAAATTAATTAATAATTACATCTATCATAAATTCATAAATCAATCGACCTCCTACCTAAAAGCCAAATTGACTGGTCTCTTATATTGCGACAACTCATCCTGCCTAAGGTATTTCCGTGGTTTTCCTAAGGCGTTAAGACAAATGTCGGGATGAGCCCTAAGAGAAATGGGCCACGGACCTATATGCTCTTCGCCATAAGTTCCCCTTTTTCTAACAAACAACTTAATGCCCTAGTTTAGAGTCTATAAAATTATGAAATACATGTGCAACATCACTCATGTAGTCGCAATGCAAAAGGATTCAGAATTCACAGCGTCTCTCCTGGCAGTCTTCACCTGCCTTGTCATCGAACAACAGACGACAGAGTCTTCTCTCGACTCCTCCTGCACTGCGAAATGACACAGTTCATTTCACCCGTCCCGTGATCACTTTGATCACATTTCCGTCCCCTCGCGTATGTGGTACCTAAGAGGTTACGTCCATTTCGGTTTTCCCCTTCAAAATTTTCTAGAGCTCCTTCAGTGGAGCAGCGTAACCTGGAGTGAGACTAGTGGCCAACAGGCTTGGAGCTCACATATTTAGTTTCTTGCAGCCCCAAACCCCTTGCAAGGACGCGTTTTGCGTACCTTTTAAATTTTCCTCCCAATTCACCTCTTTCAGTTCAATTCAACAACTTGTTGTTTGTTAGTGGAAAGAGTTTAGAATGTAAACACAATTTAGTTGCAGATATAGGTCTAATTTATTACTAATAACATTAGTATATACTATTATTGTACTTTTGTAACTGCCACAGTGGTCTAATGGCTAGAGTGCTAGATTTATAATTCCGTGGTCCAGGTAACACAGGGGTTTTCTCCAGGAGCTCTAGTTCCCGTGTGTCATCCCATCAAATCTCCATTTCATCGTGGATGTAGCGTAGACCAGCCTCTTATGGCGTACTCGCAACTGGTTTCATATGGGTGAATGATGAACAGTCAAGTATCTGCCATTAGTAAAAAAATACTTTTGTTGCTTATATAATCAGTTGATAAAGTTAAATACAACATATAATGTCTATATAAAACAGGCTCCAGCCAGGTCGACTCAAGATCGCGAGGGCGTACAGGCCTGCTTACAGCTTCCACTGCGGGCAGTACAGTTGTACACTGCAGTCTGTCAGTGGTGGAACCTATCGAGGTCGCTTGGGGGCACCGGTGCACTGCATTTTGTACCAGGAATATTTATGTGCTAATCACATGAACCTTAGCAATGTAATGAATGTTGTACAAAACAATTAATTCCATAAGGTCTAAAGGACTTAATCACATGGAGTTCAGGGCACTACTTGATGATATTAACAGTGAGTACTATGGAGATTTATTCTACCATACCGAGGTAAGGTGGTTAAGTCGAGGAAAAGTTCTGGAACGTTTTCTCCCACTTAGGAATGAAATTGCCTTATTTGTGGATGTACATGGGAAACCTGTTAGAAGCCTTGGACATGGAATAGTATAAGAATAATGCAACAATTGTGCGAAGACTTCGAACGTAGATATCAGGAAATTAGAGAACTTGAACAACAATTTAAGATATTTCCAACACCTTTTCAGTGAGTGTCCTGGATATTCCTGCTGAACTACAATTAGAAATACTTGATTTACAAAGCGCTATTGAGCTAAAGGATAGGTATCAAAACAGAAAAAGTATTAACCATTTCTATACTTGTTTTCCACGAGAAAGGTTTCCTAAACTGCACAATCTCGCTGCAAGAACGTAGTGCATGTTCGGGACAACCTACGTATGCGAAACACTGTTTCCTTTAATGAAGTTTCTACGAAGTCACGTCACAGAAGCCAATTAAGTAACGAACACTTGAAAGCATGTTTGCAATTTGGTGGTACTAAAACAATAGCTTCACGAATTGAAAAGCTGCTTGCTAACAGAAAACTGCAAAAATCGCGGATCTCTGATGTATAAGAAAAAATACTATCATTAGAGATTTGAATAACAACGTTTGTACTGTTGTTTTATTTTGTTAATTGAACTGTATAGCAATGAGAAGAAGACAAACAGTGAACAGTTTTATTTCGTAGTATGTTAATCTGTATAAAAGTGTATACAGTATTTTGTTTTGTTTTCATTGTTATGCAAACATACAAAAATTTATGTCATATATAGTTAGTTAACTGTACCAAATTGTATAGCGTAGGCTACTGTTTTCAGTATAGTGCAATTAACAGTGAAAGTGTGCTTCAGTTAAAAGCTGAAATTAATTTATATTTTTATCACAAATTTGGTTCACATACAAGTTCTTAGCTCCGCCATTGTGGAAGCAGCCACCCTTGCCCGCAGCCGTATGTCAGTGCTTGAGGGTTTGTACGTACGCACGAGAGTGTATTCACTTGACGCCCCCTGATATAAAATCTTTATTCACATGTTGTGGTGAAGTTCTTATAAGAGCAAACCTTAACACAATCCAATGTTTCCAGAACCAAAGCCTCAGACTAATCACAGGGACTGTAAAATCTACCCCAATAGCAGCTATGGAAATACTAACAAACCACCAACAACCTCTTCAATACGAACTAGAAAAGACTGCTGTTATACAGTATGAAATAGTACATTATGCAACGAGCCTATAATGATAGTAATTAAGACGCGAGTATGTTTGTTTATGAAACGAGCACAAGCAAGTTTCATAATTTTCATACGAGCGTCTTAATTACCATTGTAGGCAAGTTTCATACGACTTGTTTATGCTCGACCATATTTCTAACTTGAAATTATTCAGAAGTATTCATTTTATTTGTATCTGACTGAAGATCGGAAGTGACCTTGTGCATAGCTCGTGAATTGTGAGATGTGCGCAGACGCAAAAGTATTGATTTTTTTCGAGGAACAATAATGTCATTGACCTTGATGTAATGTAGAGAATAACATGAACTAATTTTGATATAACCTGGAAATTGATTTAGAATTGAAAAACGAGATGACAAATTGAATTTATTTGAATATTATTTACAATTAACGCTAATTCTTATAGTAACAGAACATAACCTTCTGCGACCAGTATTGATTTCAGCCTCCGTGATTGTTTCCCTTGTCTTTCGATTGCATATCCGAGAATAATCGAAAACCTGAACTTTAATGAATAGGTGTACTTTAATGACATGCATTAAAGGACTGCTACCAGGTGTATAATTACTACATTTCGGCATGGTCGAGCATAAAGTTAATTAGACTCCCTTTCAACACCGGGCAGACAAAAATTTTACAACAAATCTCAAAACACAGGAAAATTTTCTCTCTAAAGTTCACGATCTCAAAAACAGGTAACTCTCCCTACTAATAAAGAAAATCTACTTCTTAAAGTAAACCCGTCACAAATGCTAGATATTGAACATTATACAGATCTGCTGGAGGATGTCAAACAAGATGACACTCCGAAAGACGTACTGAAATCATTAGCCTTAGAAACAATCCATACAAGATTCCCAGAACAACAATGGCTCCATATTTTTACTGACGGCTCTTGCTAACAAATCAAATAGAGCAGGTGCTGGAGCTACATGCCCTCTGTTATCCTTTTACAAACCCTTGGATTTGGTACTACAAATTTTGATGGAGAAGTCGAGGCCATATGTACGACACTTCAAAATCTTCTATAGAATAACTTAATTCCAGCAAGCAGTAATTCTTTCTGACTCAAAAGCAGCTATTTTAGCTATAACATCTACTTTAACACCAAAGAGTCAACAAATTCTTGAGTGCTGGAAATGTATTTCACCTCAACAACCTAAAGAAAAAATAATTTTTCAATGGATACCAGCACATTTCAGATTGATTGGCAACAACGCTGCTGATTATCTTGCCAAAACGGGCTGTGGTACTATTCAAAAACCTGCTAGACAATTACCCTATTATAAAACAAAAGAATAATTGCTTCACAATACCACAAAATTATAACAAATCATCATTTCCAAAAATAAAAGGTGGGAATCTGTCTCAACCCAAAACGTCCCTGGATACCCAAGGAAGAATGCAGTTGCAATTTTTAGACTGTTTACAGGCCACGACTGCTTGGTCAGGCATCCCCACAGGATTGGAATATCTCCTTCACCACTCTGCCCCTTATGTGATCTTCAAGAGGAAATGGATCAAAATCATCTTCAACACTGTCCAGCCACTATCAACTTGGCGTCCTTGGAAAACGAGAGAATTAATGATTTCATTGTCAGAAATTCAGCATTAGCAAACAACAACATAAAGTTGTAGTATAAATTATTCAAACTTAACAAGTTCAAATGAATGCCATGGAACTAGAATTTTAAAATGGCATTGTAGGATAGAGATAGCCTGAAGTGTGGCAATAGTGTAAGCTAATTAGAAGTTAACATATCCATTTATGAGTGTGGTTAGGGTGACCAGATCAAAATGTACAAAAGCAAAACATTTGAAGGAAAAACGCAGAACATTTTGAAAAAATCCTGACAACATATTAAATTCCTTTTCATTCACTGAGAACAATAAAAACAAAGGCAAACACAGTACCAAAGCTATCCATTGTTATTAATCTTATAATTTCACTGTTCATACTTCTATGAAGAGGAAATGTTCTTCAGTAGCTTTGGGGATTTTAATAAATAAGGTGAAATTCTTTATATGTAAAATGCTTCAAATTATATTCTACTGTTACAATATCCTTTACTCCTTCTACCGATAGTCTGTTCCTTTTCACCTGACCATTGGGTGTTGATTAGTGAAAATATCCTTTCAACATTGGCATACAAAATTGCATGCTACTTTTACACATCTCTATTACGACCTCTACTGCTTTATGCCTGTCCTGTCTGGGGAGGAGCTGCAATAAGTGAAATTAAACACATCCAGTCATTTCAAAATAAAGTCCTACTTTCACTCAATTCTCCTTGGTTTGTCCGTAACAGCCAACTACACAGAGAAACTGGGATTGACACAATCAAACAGTTTATTCATTCACAAGCTAATAAGTTCTATAACAACCTAGAAAATGTTCCAGGTGCCATCCACTACTCTCTCGAAAGGAAGTCTACATTTCCCACCGGAATCAAGAGCCGACTTCCAATGGACCTCATATTATAATCAAAATTTATTATCACACCAACCCATGTAAATAATTATTTATTAACAATTATTTTTGTTCATTGAGGAGCCCAATCTAGGCTGCCCTCAATTCAGTGGCATGTATTGTATTTATATTTTATTTAGAAATGATTTGTATAGCGCTAAATGCACTGATTGATCAATAAATTATTTAAAAAAATTGGGATTTTGTGCAGTTAAAAAAAAAAAAAGAATTGACATATACAGGAAAAGTTTGAAACACTTCACATTCACAACCCGTCCAAAAATATACTCCACTGAAAATCTATTATTTCCAAGAAAAATGCTTCAGCTTGCTTCAAAACAAATTCTTTTAGAGCACAGAATTCATAAAATGTATATTTTTCATGTAACAACAGAAACATATTTTTGACCTCAGATTTCATTTTATATACGTACTGTATTTCAATATTTGATACATTATGGTGCTGAAAGGCAGAAAGCCGGACATTTTGGCTTTATCAAAATAGCTGGCTGGACGACCAGGACATATCTGGCGAAATATGGATGTCTGGTTACCTAAGTGCGGTATACTCGACTATATCAGGCTCGAGACAAGTTGAGTGAGCAAATGAAGTGTCTTACAGTATTCTAATACCAATTAATAATACTCTAGACTTCGTAAATGCAAGTTTGAACCAATGAATTACTGAGATTTGCGATAAATTAATTAGTTTAGGAAATTGTATATATTTATTATGTATAACTACTTTTGTGTATAGATAATTTTTTTAATGATTAAGTTTGAACTTTTGTGAACTAATATTAATAAATCTATCTATCAACTACTATCATCAATGACTATTTTCAGTGTAATGGGTTTGTTTTCTGAAATAGAGATTTTCTCATATTTTAGTATTGTGTTCACGAAATAATCAACAACATGACTTCTGAACTGAATGATCTAGTTGTTGTTTCAATGCCTTGCATCTAGCAATGAAGCCATTAGCATTCGTGCTCTCCAATACTTCTGGGCTACAGTGTCTTCTGCAGATAGTGCATTGCAGGTCTTCAAGGGGCTCTCGTTCATCTCCTCTTGACTGTTACACAGGGGACACAATGGTGAATTTGGAATTTGTAGTTTATGTAAGTGGCTTGCCAAGCAGTCGTGTCCTGTAAGCGGCCTGAAGGCTGCAACTGCAGTTTTTTTCCATGGTGCTTGTGCTCCCGAGCCGGCTCACAGCTCATGAGCGGAATGCAGATATTAGCTGCGCTCTGTATAAGGTGGACTAGAAGAAGGGGTGATCTCGTACAAAATGTACACAAAAGGAAGTACTACTATTACGAGTGCTTATGAAATGAATTCCCGTTCAGTGTTTGCAAAACTATCTTCGACTATTATTAATTAATAAAGAAATATTTATTTTACAGAAATAATAGAAATTATATAGCTACTTAAATGTACAATATCATTTTGTTATATTTTTATTTATGAGTACATCAAAACGAGGTTTTATGCTGTTGGCAGCTGAAACGAACAGTAGCCTACTGATCGTAATGAAACATCAGTTACAAAGTTCGATGTCTGCCTTTATTAAAGTTGATTATAGAAAACAGTTGCTCACAAATATAAATTTTGAGCCAAACATAGCAATCATTTTTCACAGCTAGCCTGTGTAGTCGTGGATATTATTGCTAATGTTTAGTCTTGTAAAACTCAACCAGGCTAGTAGTATTATTCAAACAATCTTTAGCCCTTAGGTCGCATTGAAGATCAATAAGTTCGAGCTGTAAATCGTTAAATGTTATGTTCCGTCTTTTAGATTCCTCCATACTGTACTGTAGCAGTAGGTAAGCAACGAAACAGTTACTGAGAATAGACCTACACACTGCACTCCACTAGATAACTGAGTGGCCATTTCCCTCTCCTCTACCTATAGCAAGTCTATGTCATTCTGACGTATCTTCCTCTCCTTTCGGCGAGCAGTAAACACAGCTCTCCTCGCTGTTTGTTAAAAGTAAAGTAACTTACCATCTGGTCAGAAATTTAAAATAATCAGTATACAGAGTGGATGGTAACCTCTGCACCAAAATAAAACTGGTAAAGATCATGAGATATCTGAAAAATCTAAATAAGTTTCTTTTCTCTAACATTCACTGTTTTAGAGGAAATCATCATGTTTCTATGAAGCATTTGGCAACATCACGACTACTGCAATAACTCTAAGCAAGGACGGCCTGCATTTCGCTTACCTTCCCCTTCCCTCTGCTGTACTCAGTTGGTAACACGCAATGTGTGCTGCGTTGAAAGATTTATTTCAACGATTTTCGCTATTATTTGGTTTTTAAATTCATGGCTAAACGGTTCAATATGCAAAAAATATTCAAGACATTAACTGTTCAGATTATTTTTACCTATTTGCTTGTATAGCAATCAGCCATTTCTCTTGGGCCGTTACTGCAATAGAGCACTGCAAACATTGGGCAGACTATTTTTTTCGTGTTTAAGTGTAATAAAAGTTGTTACCGTAAAAGTGGGGTGACTTTGAACGCAGTAATTTAGCGACTTTCTAAATAAATGCTGTACCCAATTGCGAAAAAACTGTTTAAATTGTCAATAAATTAGTTCAGTTTTTTCGCAATTGGGTACAGCATTTAATTTAGAAAGGCGCTAAATTACTGTTCAAAGTCACCTTGGCATTCAAAGTCATCCCACTTTACGGTATATTTAACATGTAGAATTACCTCTTAAATTTTGGTGCAGACATTACCATCCACTCTGTATATGGCCAATTCTAAAATATCCTTCATAATTGCCCCTTTTAACCCAATTATCTGATATTCTTCGAGATTTTGATAAAATCAAGAGTGCATTAAGGAAATTATAATGTTGCCAGTTGACACATCCACCATGTAATAATCGTCAAAATCTGCCCTTGGGCAGGGTATGTTTTGTGCAGCATGAGAAACCAAAGTGCATCGCTTAAGGAAGCTGAATGAAGTACGAAGTATGCCTCTTCAAGAACTCAATAATCTTGGACAACACCTTGTCACCAAATGCCGAAGGCAATTTGATTTATCATTAAAAGCTTTACATTGGCTAAGGTAGGTCTATAGGATATTATCATAATATGTGTTGGGTTTTCTGAAAAACTGAATTATTGCGCAGTAATAGACAATAAAGTAGTGTGCAAATTAATCCGAACACGACATATTTTTACATTTTCTGTCATTGTTGGCCTCACAGCTGCTCATACCGCTTTAATTGACATCTGTAGTACGTGTAATTCCATTGTTGAAGGTCTGTCATTTTTTTATAATATGTGACATTTTGCCTGTCGTTTTGTACTTATAAGCATTTCAGTTGTGTTGAAGACTTACTACTGCAATCCTGTGTACATTCTGTCATCTTCACAAATGGATACAACTCCACGAAAACGGTCTAAAATTATAACATTAGCAGAGCATTCTTCTATGACACAGAGGCAAATTGCAGAATGTCACATCGGTTTGGCTACTGTTAATTCGATCATAAACGATACATACAGGGAGACTGGATCCATCACACCCCAGAAAAAAGGAAACTGTGGCCGGAAAAGGGGAAGACTTCACCTGCAGATGATTGTTTAATTGTCAGGAAAAGTAAATTAAATCCTAGACTAACTGCTGTCGACTTAACCCGCAAGTTAATGGCTACTACTGGGGCGAATATTCACGTCACAACAGTGCGGGCGAGGCTTTTAGAAGCTGGACGAAGGGCTCATAAGCCTATTAAGAAGCAACTGCTAACCCCTGTTATGTGCAAAAACGCTTAATGTGGGCAAAATTACATCAACACTGGACAGTGAATGACTGGAAGAATGTACTTTTTCCGTTGAGTCTCATTTCGAGGTCCACGGCCACCGTGTTTCTTACGTATGGAAAGGATCCGAAAAAGTAACAGCAGCTCATCTCCAAGAAGCACCCAAATACCCCCTAAAGTAATGTTTTGGGGGTTGTTTTACACATGAAGGTCCTGGAGCATTAATACCTATCAAGGGAATGATGAATTCTGAGAAATATATTCACTTATTGGCAACCAGAATCGTACCCCAGCTGCAAAAATCATTTCCGGATGGCAGAGGTGTGTTCCAACAAGACCTGGCACCGTGCTATACGTCTCGAAAATTACAGAATTCTTCAACAGGCAACTCACCCGACATCAACCCCATTGAGAACTTGTGGTCAATTTGCAAAGAAGAATGCAAAAAAATGGATTGTTCTACATAGGAGAAGATGATTTCTGCCCTCATTGGTGTATGGTTTCGCGATGAAGAAGTGAAGAATATTTGTGAAATTAGTGGAATCCATGCCAAATCGTCTCAGAGCTGTTATTAGGAACAAGGGGCCACATAGATTACTGAGGTATGTCTTAGATCCTTTTTTTTATCCTGTTTGAGTGTTTTTGCATAAGTAATTACGTTGTTCGGATTAATTTGCATGCTACTGTAGAGCTACAACAGCTATAACTAAGGTCTTTAAATTTAAGTGGGGAAGTCCATGAGTAGATCCATTGCATATCTGCCGAGGGTTCTAACAGAAGAGTTGACATCACTATCTTAAATACTTACAAATGGCTTTTAAGGAATCTGGAGGTTCATTGCTGCTGTCACATAAGCCCACCATCAGTCCCTATCCATTCCTAACATCATAAACCACCTCTCTCAAATCCATTGTAATATTATCCTCCTATTTACGTTCGGCCTCCTCAAAGGTCTTTTCCCCTTAGATCTTCCAACTAACACACTATATGCATTTCTGGATTCATCCATTCGTGCTACATACCCTGCCCATCTCAAACGTCTGGATTTAATGTTTCCTAATAATTATGTCAGGTGAAGAATACAATGCGTGCAGTTCTGCGTTGTGTAACTTACTCCATTCTCCTGTTACTTTATCCCTCTTAGCTCCAAATATTTTCCTACGCACATTATTTTCGAACACCTTTAACCTCTGTCCCTCTCTCACAAGTTTCATAACCATACAGAACAACCGGTAATATAACTGTTTTGTAAATTCAACTTTCAGCTTTTTCGAGAGCAGACTGGATGCAAAAGCTTCTTAATCGAATAATAACAGGCATTTCCATATTTATTCTGCATTTAATTTCCTCTCGAGTGTCATTTATATTTGTTAACTGTTGCTCTAAGGTATTTTCCCACCTCTTCAAAGGATATATTTCCATTTCGTACTATGTTTGATCACGAGACATAATTATATGAGGACTACACGGCAAGGATGAATAAGCATTCGAGCGCATGATGTTCCTTGTGCTTTTCTTGCGCGGAGGAAGGAGCGGCAACTAAGGAGTTCGCAATGCATTAGGACTTCGTTATGATGCAGTCATAGAGTCTATGTTATTTAATGCATACAGTTTACTTTATTAATTACTTTAATAACTATTAGAGTAATATAATATGTAAGAAGAGAATGAATGTTCAAGGTTAAAGAAGAAAAACCAAATGAATTGTTATAGCCTAATAGCTATTTAAATCAAGCCTTTAATGAGAATAAATTCTTAAGGAAAAATATTAATATGGTCTAGGAGCTTTGATACAATTAATGCATAGGCCTAATGTAATGAAGAGCGCAAGTACCGCCATAAAAAAATAAATTCACACATAAAAACATAAGTTCATTGACTGTTAAAATTATAGACTTCCTCTTACGAAGGATCTTCTGAAATATTCCTTTGCAGCAGCTAAATTACATTATAGGAAGTATTCTTATAAGGTAAGGGTGTTAAAATCTGACATGGACGAAATACTGGTGTGTTTGAAAGCATTCATTTCCTTGCATGGGATCTCTTACAAGCACGTTCAGGTATTACAGAACTCTCTCAAGTCTACAGGTATGCCACCTAAAGATCAACGAGGAAAACATCATAATCATCGCAACAAAAAACCTGATGATCGTCAGTCAAAAAAAGTGATCGAATATATCTTCCCAAAAAATCTCAACATTAAAATATATGTATGAAAATGTGTCTTATGAATATTAAAGAAAGATTTTTCAACACCAGATTTAACATATCATTTGGATATCCACGCCGTGACATTTGCAATACTCGTACATGTAACAGTTTCAGGCTGATATCAAAGTTTATGAAAATAAACTCTCTGATAACATTGTGTATTTTCTTCATGTACGTGAACGCTACTATACACTCGTATACTCTAGAATGACACTATATTCACTTTGTTTCTGTGTTTACGGCTAGGTCGGTCTGCCTTCTAAGCTTCATACAACAATGGCATATGACGCTGAATGTTCCACCAACTCTATTCATCCTTTTTGCCGTGTACAGCTCATATACTTCGTTTCTTCGGGTTTACTTCCAAACCTATTTCCTTACTTGCTGCAAGTAAAATTCCCGTTTTTTCCTAATCATTTTGGATTTTCTCTTACCATATTCATCATCCGCATAAACAAGCAGCTGATGTAACCCGTCAATTCAAACCTTGCCTGTTTTCCTGAACTTTTCTAATGGCATATCGTCTTAAATACTTACTTACTTACAAATGGCTTTAAGGAACCCGAAGGTTCATTGCCGCCCTCACATAAGCCCGCCATCGGTCCCTATCCTGTGCAAGATTAATCCAGTCTCTATCATCATATCCCACCTCCTTCAAATCCATTTTAATATTATCCTCCCATCTACGTCTCAGTATCCCCAAAAGGTCTTTTTCCTCGGTCTCCCAACTAACACTCTATATGCATTTTCTGGATTCGCCCATACGTGCTACATGCCCTGCCCATCGCAAACGTCTGGATTTAATGTTCCTAATTATGTCAGGTGAAGAATACAATGCGTGCAGTTCTGCGTTGTGTAACTTTCTCATTCTCCTGTAACTTCATCCCTCTTAGCCCCAAATACTTTCCTAAGCACCTTATTCTCAAACACCCTTAACTATGTTCCTCTCTCAGAGTGAAGTCCAAGTTTCACAACCATACAGAACAACCGGTAATATAACTGTTTTATAAATTCTAACTTTCAGATTTTTTGACAGCAGACTAGATGATAAAAGCTTCTCAACCGAATAATAACAGGCATTTCCCATATTTATTCTGCGTTTAATTTCCTCTGAGTGTCATTTATATTTGTTACTGTTGCTCAAGATATTTGAATTTTTCCACCCTTTCAAAGGATAAATCTCTCAATTTTTAAATATCGTCTTAAATAGAAAAGAAAACTAGGGATCAGTTTTATATCCCACCATCCCTTTG
>JAJSOF020000011.1:124893544-124913846 GCA_025594305.2 Periplaneta americana | reverse complement strand
AAATCCCATTCTTGTCGCAACCCTACTACAAAGTAGGCCTATACACCAGTGCAAAATATTATGAGCTATCGGTTTATTTTTATATAGGTCTCTGTATATGCATGCGCTTATATCTTTTATGAATGTTTGCTGGAAGGTACCGTGTGACACAAACGTCGCTTGCAAAAGGGGGAAAGGAATTTATTTTGAAATTACAAATGTTTCACCATGAAAAAGACAACAGGAACCACTCACTATAAGGATCACGACAAAGGCAACAAGCACCACGGTAAGAACAAAGGCAAGGACGACGAAGGACCACGATAAAGATCACGACAAAAACAATATTATACAGTCAACTCCGGATATAATGAACCTCTGCGGACTTGCATTTTTCGTTCACTATATCCGAGGTTCATTATATCCGAAGTGCCTCTCCCCTAACCTTAAATGACAGGAATGAATGAAATTGTGAACAAGAAAATAAAATACTATACAGTAATTAAAATATTTCGTTTTTGTGGAATGGATTACACTGCATACTGCTACTCGTAGTTGATTTACTTAAACTATGCTGTCGACCCACATCCGCTTGCGAAAGACCACGTTCAATGTCACTTATAATATTCGCCTTATCTTCCAAAGAAAACACTTTACGCTTCGACATTTTTATACAGTACATTCACTGCTCGAACACTAGAAACAGACTGATCAGGTAGAAATGACAAACGCTGTTATGATGTGACTGCGTACTCAGCCTTGGAATTTCCCGGGTCACTTAATGGAAACTGAGAGAGGGTTGATGGAGTTTGAAAGCCATCGGAATCTTACCTTCATTTATGCTCTGGACATAATGTCCGTCCCCTTTTAATAAAAGAAGGCAGTTTCATTTTCCGTTGTTTCGATGCTATCCGTCATAATGGAAATGTTTCTGAGAACAAAAGGCAACCCTTTGATGGTGAAGGATTAGAAATAACAGTAGAGTAGTGTGCCTGAGAATACAATGGCAACCCTTCGACAGTGGAGTGAGACAAGGTCGTCACGCGTTGCCTGGATTTACAGTACAGCCACAGTCTAGTATATACAGTCGCGAAGCTCAATACGAAGTAAATATGCAAACATTAGGTAGTTGCTCGCCACTAGGATCGCTAATATCGCCTCATTACAGGCAATGCAAAATAGTACCGTCACAGTCTATTGTTTCTAGCACCCTCAAAACTCAAGCTTCGCGACTGTATATACTAGACTGTGGTACAGCTCACTGTCTAGGAATCACTAATCCTACATTTATCTTTTGATTAAAGGAGTAAGAAACTTAGAATGTTGTTCTCAACACATTCTTTCAATTTTATACAAGAAGGTCTGACTTAAAATATGAATTTGTCAGGATACAACTCTTGTAACTTCAATTTTTAAAGTTCACTATAACCGAAGCGAGGGTTCGCTATAAACGGAAATATTAATGTACTTTTTAATGTATGCGGGTCGGGACCAACGATTTAGGTTCACTATAGCCGCATGTTCACTATAACCGAGTTCACGATATCCAGAGTTGGCTGTATTACATAATATTAATATTACCATATGAACTGCCAGTTTTGTAAATTCTGTGTCTGTGACAGTGAAGGGGTTAATGCTTGTACGTACGTTTTGAAACCGTTCAAATTTCGTTGCTGTTTTCGTAACGTAGAGTTTCTCTTTACATAAATGTTCTCTGCATTGTTTTTTGTTGAATTTTTTATTGAATAGATTGATTTTCTGTAAGAATTATTGCATTCTAGGAAGGCAGTGTATATTTTTATACTGACGTACCCAAATGTTGGTTTCATATCTCGCAATAACTAATATTTATTTTTAAACAGATGGAGTACTGTGAAAGTCAGGACTCGCGGAGATATGAAGTGACGCAATCCAGGTCTCCAGGCAGTCCAGATCGACAATACTGTTCCTCTACTACACAACCCATAGGCGATTCCATGCTTGGGCATTCGGAGGTAAGTTCACTGAAAATATTAATTTGTAGATCCATTTAATGGAAACTACGGTGTAGGTTTTGTTATTATTTTGTTAGAGATTAGAGACTGATTGAACAAAGGGCTATAGTGCGGCCGGAAGCATTAGATTAATGGAGAAAATCTATGATCCTTTTGGGAATCGAACCTGCGACCCTCTGATTTGCAGCGCAGTGCCTTAACCGCGACGTTACCGCACGCTTGTAAAACGATCAGTATTCTAACTTCACACTATTCGAGTAAAGCAGGTATGCTCATTCTCTGACTCGCGATTACGTTCTGTAATCACAACATTCGAATGTAGAGCGTGCTGTTCCTCGTTCGAAGCTCGACGGATGACTGCAGAAGGCAGTTCAAGTACTTAGTAAACGCACGATGACAATGACACAGTCAAACCCTTCTGTAAGCAAACGATCATTCCGTACAGTGTGGGAGGAAGACTATTTTTGTTGTACGTTCGGTGAAAATGGAAAGTGATTACTATATTGTAAGGTACTGTCAGAATACTACTGAGCAACATAAAAATACATTATAGGCTCTGCTACCCAGAACATGCGGAAGTGACAGAGAAGCTGTTCTCTGTAATATAGCCTATTTTCATATACCAACGTTATTATTGTTATTATTATTATTATTATTATTATTATTATTATTATTATTATTATTATTATTATTATTATTATTATTATTATTGTTATTGTGATTTTATTCCAGCAGGAATAGATATTTTGATAAAATAATTTTTCAGGGGTGCAACGTGCACTACAGCTTCAAGAATTGAAAGCACTTCATGAAAGGCCAAACATTGAAGAGAATCGAACAATTCAGAGTCTATGTTTTGGAGCAAGTTAGCCTATGTAGTATGTTGGGAATTAGCTAAGGCAATAAAACCCTTCACGGATGGTGAACTTGTAAAGAAATGCATGGTGCCTGAACAAAATATAGTTAATTATGTCTCTGCACTGCAACAGTTCAAATGTGAATTCACAGAACATAGATTTAGTGATTTTAGACGTATGGAGAGTAATATCATTATTTTTGTTAATCTTTTCATAAATTTAGTACAATCCGTGAGAGTGCAGTTCCAGGACGAGTTAATTGATTTACTAAGTAACGTAGAATCCAGAACTAAATGCTGAGAATATGACTTGTCAAGCATAGAATTATTTAAAAAATGAACAAAACTAAATATTACAAGATGAGCTTATTGTTTGCCACTACCTTCGCCTCGACATATGTGTGCGAACAATTATTTTCGAGAATGAAGGTTACTAAATCCAAACATACAGTAGGTCCCGATTAACAGATGAGCATCTTTAGCGCATTGCAGTAAATTCGTTGGAAATAGATTCCCGATTACTTGCAGAAAAGAATGCAGATGTTGAATAGACCGCAAAGGAGACTATATGGTGGAATATGAAAATGATATTATCTATAATATTATTATATCATAACTATATTAAATATAATAAATAATGTAATAACTGAATATTGCAGTGTATACTTTTTCCTTTTTCAAATTCAGTTTATTATCCGTATTTGTAAGAGTGTAAGAACTATGCCACGGGCGGTGCTGCAATGTAGTTGCGGAGCCCAGTCCGTACACAGTGTGTGTTATGCAGTGCAGCATCATCCGTGTAATCGGGGCTTTTACAATTTTGAGCATACCTGGAGTAAAGCTTGAAACTTGCATTTCTGTACGCTTCTGACACAAATCGAGTTTACAATTTAGATTGTTGGGATCATTACGTCATTTGAACCCAACATTTTCCCATTTTGCATCAGTGACGATGGTATAAGAAATATCGTTGGTTAACAGAGTGCGATGAGACAAATAAGTTATAAAAATTGGCTTGACTCTAATCTCCTGTCCTTAAATACTAATAAAACTACCTATATTCCAGTTTCTTTAACAACGAAAGGTTTACCTCTACCTGTGAATAATTATCACTTAGTAATACCACAGTCTAGTATATACAATCACGAAGCTCAATACGTAGTAAATATGCATCCATAGATATTTGCTAACCACTAGGATCGCTACTATCGCCTCATTACAGACAATGCGAAATAGTACCGGCACAATCTATTGTTCCTAGCACCCTCACAACTCAAGCTTCGTGACTGTATATACTAGACTGTGTTGTGAGTCTTATTGCTAGTACGGTGGATATTTATTTGAGAAAAGATTTACATAAGATATTAAAATCTTTGGTCGGCGGGAAAAGGCACATAAAAAAATCAGGACAGACTTTTTTTTAATTTACTCTTAATTGGTAAAATAGGTTATTTTATTTAAGTAATTAATATATATATATAAATATATATATATATATATAACCTTATATTAATAAAAAATCGAATTACCAGTAATTAATAGAATATCCATTATAAGTTATAAATACAGGACCGACAAAGAAAACATTCTCTTAAAACTAACGAAAATAAAGTGCCTGAGTAAAGGATTATCGTGATAGGATAAATAAAGTAATATAAATTACCTTTATTTAAATATAAGTATAATAATGAAATTCATGTATGTTAGTCAAAGTAAAACCCTTTTCAATTTAACATAAAGTAAATTTTATTGTTTCAGAAATTAGAAAAAACACTTGACGTATATGATTACGTACAACAGAAAAATCGACTTTTTTTTTTTTTTACTTATATGCCTGCCTTTTCCCGCCGACCAAAATGTGATTGTAATGCAACGCCATATCGTGTGTGTGTAAGAGAGGGAGAGAGTTTGAAGGTGAGAAAGGTAGCCAGAAAAAGAGAGAGAGAGAGAGAGAGAGAGAGAGAGAGAGAGAATTGTGTATAGAGACCTCTCCGGGAATCTTGCAGAACTTGTTAGATCAGTTACGGCGTAGCTTTTGACAGATGACGAGCTAATACGTGAAGAAGGAAGACAACTACGTAGTTCCTGTAACTAGTATTCTTGCAGCTCAAAAGAGGCGCTGGTTGCCTGCACGTACTCTGGTACGTATTTCCAGTATGTCTCTTTGGCCAATCATATGCGAGACATTGCCTACAATAGAGTTTTTGTTCCTGTCGATACAAAATTAGGATAATTTAAAGTTGCTGATAACCTAGAAAAAATTGACTGATAATGTAGCTACCATCACAACTCTTGCAAGTTTTGGGTTATGTGGATCGATTGTCCTTGACATTAAGAGGAAGTAAAACAAAATATATTTGTATATGTTCCGTGTAATTACTTATCTTTAATATACAGGGTGATTCAGGAGGATTTACCGTCCTTTAAAGCTTATTTCCGAAGATATTCTGAGCAAAAAATGTCATATCAACATGGGTCCTATTCTCAATATTTACAGAGTTACGTTTCGTTATTGGAACGCATTGCTGTGAACGCGTGATCTTGGTCAGCGTGCAGTCAGCAGCCAGCGCAGTGCTACGGAAATCAAAGATAGCCGTATGCAGTTACGTAGCGCGACGAGTGCCGTTCACAAGCGTGCGGCCAAGTGTACTCTAGCGGACGGCGACATTTTTAAAAATGTGTTGTAAACTCTCCAAGACTGTAAATTAGGATGCAAAATTGAACTGCAAATAATTAAATCGATGGAAGTGGTGTGATTTGTAATAATTGTTGTGATAAGTGAGTAAGAATAATGTAATTTTCTACAAATCTGGCTTTCAGGTAGTAGCTCCCTGTAAAGCAGGTTTAAATAATTTCAAGGAAAAATTGTTCCGGGTTCGGGTATCGATCCCGGGACCCTTCGCTTAGCTGGAGGTACGTTAACAGAAAGCCACAATTTAAGTCACACAAGTATTTGTATGTACTCATAGTTGAGTTCTGGCGTCTTGTCGGCTCATTTGAGTCGTGTGGATACAAAAGGAAAAATTGTGATCGTGTTGTGTATAGTTCCTGGGGTAGCTCAGTCGGAAGAGCGTTCGCGCGCTAAGCGAAGGGTCCCGGGATCGATACCCGGCCCCGGAACAATTTTTCCTTGAAATTATTCAAATGTAATTTTCTAGTTAAAAATAGAAAAAGATGTCTGCACGAAGCAACTAAGGAGTTCACAACATATTTTTAGCTTCATAATACTTGCCAATTAAAGAAATGATACTTCTGAATGGTTCATTCTCTATTTTTATTATTCTTTCACCTTCAGACTAAAAAAACGTATTTTACAAACAACTTTGAATTAGTGTAACTGAAAATATTGAGAATAGGAACTATGTTTGTGCGAGATCATGCGTATTTCCGCACAAAACCAATCCGCGGAAAGTGTGAAATTCCACATTCAGTATTCCCAACCTAACAGACATAACAATTTCCCTCTTCTTACCGCTTAAGTGACATATTGATTTTACTGCTTTAGGCTTTTAACATATTATTTTTAGAGACGTTCAATATAGTAATAATTATAAATTGGAAACTTACCACTGCAATTTCACATAAAATGCATTTTTCATTATTGTTTTTAAATATTTACAAAAATTAAGTAAATTCTACAACTCCATTAAAATTTCTGCATTCGATTAAGGAAGCCGTGAAAAAATCAACAAGATTCCAGATGCCGATGTTATTACTGCAATATGTTATATAAATAATATCGTTAAAATATTAAAATGAAAAATAAATCATTACATAACCTTACCGTTTGTTTTAAGTTCGCATTTATAGACTGGGGGGAAAAAAGACAGACGTATATCACGGCCTGCTGGACTATAGTAAACACAGAAAACATTTTAAAGCAACAATGTTGAAGATAGATATTTTTGTTTTGCAAATTTTCCGTCATTGAACAGAAACCAAGATAGAGATTTCATTGCAACTAATTAGAAATTCCTCTTTCAGGTATGTAATAAACGATCTTCGCACAAAATAATGTACGATACACGAGCGGTATGTTTTCTTTCAATTCTCGGAAATTAAAAAAGCTGAACTACGTTTCGCTTTTTCAAACTTTTCCTCGAACATGAAAACTTCAACATACCGCTCTTATAACGCATATTACTATTATATGACTTTTTTGCTCAAAATGTATTCAGAAATAAGCTTCGTAAAGGACGGCAAATCCTCGTGAATCACCCTGTATAAATAGATGAACAATGACCTAATTACACAAACTCATAATTAGAGCCCCGGTGGGGGTAGGGATGAACATTTTCGCCATAAATGGGATCATCAGGTCCTCTGTTATGCTGTAAACGCTAAGTGAACATCTAAGCATATCTGGTTTACATGGGAATTCTTACACATATGCATACAGGTACTGCACGTTGAAACACTGACATAATATATACAAACTACTAAAAATATTCATACTATGAGTAACATGAAACTATTAAGAGGAAGGGTAGTGCAAAAAAAAAAGTTAGTAAAAGTTGAGATTTATTGAATTTTTCGTACTTTAAAATAGATTTTCTTGCACTGTGCGTGTAAGGAGTCAGTTGTTCTTTAGTCAACTGCCCGGAGAGATGTTTGAACGTCACAAGTGACACCAATAAGGTATCACTCATGAGGCAAGTAAGCCAAGATATGTATAAATTCTATATTTTGGATTTTAGTACAGGATATAACCGTGACTTTTTTTTTAATAAACTTCCATAGTTGGTAGAAGTGATCATTATGAAGAATTCAGTATTAGTTTCTTTCTGTAGCATATTGTTAAACCACAGTTTTTCAACAGTAATCTCACTAGAGGTTTTGATTTATCTAGAGAAAATCAAAACTCGAGTGAGATTTAATTCACTACGATATGTTACTCCATTCTTTTAATTGTGCTTCTCTGATAACTACGGTATGTTACTCCATTCTTTTAATTGTGCTTCTCTGATAACTACGGTATGTTACTCCATTCTTTTAATTGTGCTTCTCTGATAACTACGGTATGTTACTCCATTCTTTTAATTGTGCTTCTCTGATAACTACGGTATGTTACTGCATTCTTTTAATTGTACTTCTCTGATAACTACGGTATGTTACTCCATTCTTTTAATTGTACTTCTCTGATAACTACGGTATGTTACTGCATTCTTTTAATTGTACTTCTCTGATAACTACGGTATGTTACTCCATTCTTTTAATTGTACTTCTCTGATAACTACGGTATGTTACTCCATTCTTTTAATTGTATTTCTCTGATAACTACGGTATGTTACTCCATTCTTTTAATTGTACTTCCCTGATAACTATGGTATGTTACTCCATTCTTTTAATTGTACTTCTCTGATAACTACGGTATGTTACTGCATTCTTTTAATTGTACTTCTCTGATAACTACGGTATGTTACTGCATTCTTTTAATTGTACTTCCCTGATAACTATGGTATGTTACTCCATTCTTTTAATTGTACTTCTCTGATAACTACGGTATGTTACTCCATTCTTTTAATTGTACTTCTCTGATAACTACGGTATGTTACTGCATTCTTTTAATTGTACTTCTCTGATAACTACGGTATGTTACTCCATTCGTTTAATTGTACTTCTCTGATAACTACGGTATGTTACTGCATTCTTTTAATTGTACTTCTCTGATAACTACGGTATGTTACTCCATTCTTTTAATTGCACTTCTCTGATAACTACGGTATGTTACTGCATTCTTTTAATTGTACTTCTCTGATAACTACGGTATGTTACTCCATTCGTTTAATTGTACTTCTCTGATAACTACGGTATGTTACTGCATTCTTTTAATTGTACTTCTCTGATAACTTCTCTCTGATAACTACGGTATGTTACTCCATTCTTTTAATTGTACTTCTCTGATAACTATGGTACGTTACTGCATTCTTTTGAATTGTACTTCTCTGATAACTACGGTATGTTACTCCATTCTTTTAATTGTACTTCTCTGATAACTACGGTATGTTACTCCATTCTTTTAATTGTGCTTCTCTGATAACTACGGTATGTTACTCCATTCTTTTAATTGTACTCTCTGATAACTACGGTATGTTACTGCATTCTTTTAATTGTACTTCTCTGATAACTACGGTATGTTACTGCATTCTTTTAATTGTACTTCTCTGATAACTACGGTATGTTACTGCATTCTTTTAATTGTACTTCTCTGATAACTACGGTATGTTACTCCATTCTTTTAATTGTACTTCTCTGATAACTACGGTATGTTACTGCATTCTTTTAATTGTGCTTCTCTGATAACTACGGTATGTTACTCTATTCTTTTAATTGTACTTCTCTGGTAACTTACGGTATGTTACTCCATTCTTTTAATTGCACTTCTCTGATAACTACGGTATGTTACTCCATTCTTTTAATTGTACTTCTCTGATAACTACGGTATGTTACTCCATTCTTACACTCGCTTTTGTGATATTGTGGCAGCCGTGTTGCTACGACTCAGCATATTTGATATGCAGAATACTTTTACTGATGTTACTGTGATATTTATAAGCAGTGCATAGGGAAGGCTGGCCTTGTCGCCATGGTAATTCACTTTCTTTGTGTTTGGTATCAATATGTCAACTTGCGAGGTCAATAAACTTGCAGATGGTTTTACTTCTTTGTTCTTATTGAAATATGGAAAGATCTTGGAGATTTAATTTTAGTTAGGCTTTTCAATGCAAGTCATTCTTAAGAGTTCAACTGAGCAAGCGCACTGTGATCTTGGAGATTTCATTTTAGTGCAGGTCATTCTTATGAGAGTTAACAAACTGGACAAGCGTCCTTTAGCCTAAAATCTTAGAAAGTGATCTTGGAGATTTTAGATTATTTATTAATGCAAGTCATTCTTAAGAGAGTTAAACTGAGCAGGCGCATTGTGATCATGGAGATTTCATTTTAGTGCAGATCATTCTTACGAGAGTTAACAAACTGGACAAGCGTCCTTTAGCCTAAAAACTTAGAATTTGATCTTGGAGATGTTAGATTATTTATTAATGCAAGTCATTCTTAAGAGAGCTAAACTGAACAAGCGCTCTGTGATCATGGAGATTTCATTTTAGTGCAGATCATTCTTATGAGACTTAACAAACTGGACAAGGGTCCTTTAGCCTAAAGACTTAGAATGTGATCTTGGAGATTTTAGATTATCTATTAATGCAAGTCATTCTTAAGAGAGCTAAACTGAGCAAGCGCTCTGTGATCTTGGAGATTTCATTTTAGTGCAGGTCATTCTTATGAGAGTTAACAAACTGGACAAGCGTCCTTTAGCCTAAAAACTTAGAATGTGATCTTGGAGATTTTAGATTATTTATTAATGCAAGTCATTCTTAAGAGAGTTAAACTGAGCAAGCGCACTGTGATCATGGAGATTTCATTTTAGTGCAGATCATTCTTATGAGAGTTAACAAACTGGACAAGCGTCCTTTAGCCTAAAGACATAGAATGTGATCTTGGAGATTAATGCAAGTCATTCTTGAGAGAGTTCAACTGAGCAAGCGCACTGTGATCTTGGAGATTTCATTTTAGTGCAGGTCATTCTTATGAGAGTTAACAAACTGGACAAGCGTCCTGTAGCCGAAAGACTTAGAATGTGTTCTTGGAGATTTTAGATTATCTATTAATGCAAGTCATTCTTAAGAGAGCTAAACTGAACAAGCGCTCTGTAATCTTGGAGATTTCATTTTAGTGCAGGTCATTCTTATGAGAGTTAACAAACTGGACAAGCGTCCTTTAGCCTAAAGACATAGAATGTGATCTTGGAGATTAATGCAAGTCATTCTTAAGAGAGTTAAACTGAGCAAGCGCACTGTGATCTTGGAGATTTCATTTTAGTGCAGATCATTCTTATGAGAGTTAACAAACTGGACAAGCGTCCTTTAGCCTAAAGACTTAGAATGTGATCTTGGAGATTTTAGATTATCTATTAATGCAAGTCATCCTTAAGAGAGTTAAACTGAGCAAGCGCTCTGTGATCTTGGAGATTTCATTTTAGTGCAGATCATTCTTATGAGAGTTAACAAACTGGACAAGCGTCCTTTAGCCTAAAGACTTAGAATGTGATCTTGGAGAGCGCTCCTTGTATAATGGCAGTTGACTTAATAGCCCTATAATATGTCAACACACATGTCGAACATGGAGTAAGGCCACAAAGGGAAAAATACTAGAGGAGGGAGATTCGACCTGGTGCTGTGAATTGAACTTCGGCGTAGCTCAGTGGTTAGAGCGCTTGGTACGTAGAACCAAGGACCCGGGTTCGATCCCCGGCGCCGGAGCGAATTTTTCTCCTATAATAACAATAGTTACCATAACAGATAAATTCTGTAGGACCAAAAATTAATCTTTACGTAAATCCAAGCTAACTTACTTGCCCATATAATTTTGGAACACCTCCGTAGCTACTAAGAAAAACCTGTTTCCAAGCGTACACATGTTATGCTAAAAATAACCGCCAGCTTTCTGCATAGACGAAAGCTTAAAAAATAAATAATTAAAATCTTCTCTTAAACTTACACTAACAAAATTCTGCGCCATTAATTAAAGGCTTTCTACGTCGAAGACCCCGATTCAAAACCAAATTCAAGTCCAGCACAATAATTATATCAACATAAATCCAGAGTTCCCGGGTAGCTCAGTTGGTTGAGCGTTGGTACCTTTAACCAAAGGTCCCGAGTTCGATACCCGACCTCGGAACAATTTTTCCCTCGAAATTATTCAAATAAACTTTACAGGGAGTTATACAGGGACATCATTTTATTTTTACTAACATTTCTAATATTAACCTGGATATACCTTTGGATCAACGATTAAAAACGGAAACACCGTTTGCTACCTCCTTCCACGACTGGAGTTCGGTGACACTGGCGTAATACGAGTATACAAACAAATTAATTTACTAGGTATAGGAAGGAAGAAAAGTAGTTCATCCATTTACATAAACTAGGAAATATCACGATTTTGAGTTTGATAGTTTTCATTAGGTTTTTGTTTAATCAAAATACAGTACAGTATTAACAATGAGTGTTTTTACTCACGAACTGACCTTTCATGCGGACGTATTCATTATGCAGTGTATAATATACTGTCTACAACACATTAGCGTACACTATAGAGAATGAAGTTAAATTGAAAAATAATCATAATATGGATATTTAAACACATTTTTTAAAATAGTGACCGTTCACTTCGATATACGCTTCAGTTCTTTTGTGCATATTATCGCACTATAGACTATTGTACGTAATTCCAATTACCAGGTTCGTACTTCGTATCAGTAACTCATGTTGAAATAATTCTGTACCTACTCTATAAAAGAGACCTTACGTACTGTAAATTCAATCTTCACTTCTGCCCGATCCGAAAAGATACAATTACTCAGACATGCTATCTACTGTCCGTCCAGTGGTTACGTCGCAGCGTCGTAGAAAGGGAGGAAATCACGTGACAGTTAATTACTTAACGAGGCCCTTTTATTTAAGTTATTTTAAACAATTGTATGGGTATAATATTACGTAGACGTCCAATTCCTAACAGAAATTAATGTTCCCAGAAAAGAACTAAGAAAGCCCAGCCACTAGCATTTACAAAGAGGCGAATAGAAGCAGGTGGGGGAAACCGGGATGCGACATAGGCAAATGGAAAATGATGCAATATTGAAAGCTCTTGCGTCACTGGAAAACGCGAACATATTTTTGGAACGTACTGTTTACTATGACTGTATATGCGGTCTTGGATCTGTGTGGAGGACGTTTGAACTTCATTAGTAGAAGGGGTGGGAGTGAAGTACATTCAAAAACTCAGGTACAATAAAAATTGAAGTAAAAATAAAATGATGTCCCTGTACTTGAAAGCTTGGTTTGCAACATAAATCCAGTATGTTTCTTTAGCCAGTCATATACATGAAGAAAGGTAGCGAAGAATAGGACCAAATTTATGAGAATAAAGAAGTACGAAGAACAGAAAAAGAAGGAAATTAGTAACCAAGGAAGTAAAAAGGAAAGCAAACAAAACAAG
Source organism: Periplaneta americana (assembly GCA_025594305.2). NCBI lineage: Eukaryota > Metazoa > Arthropoda > Insecta > Blattodea > Blattidae > Periplaneta > Periplaneta americana. The sequence continues at coordinate 124,900,961 of JAJSOF020000011.1, read as the reverse complement.
AAGAGAAAGAAAAGAGGCGTAAGAGCATCAAACAGAATTATTTCATCCCAATACTGGCTGTAAATATAAAACACATCTATGCATAAAATATGAGATCGAATCAGTCCATCCATCCATAGATTATAATCCTGGAAATTGAAGTAGCTAGTTCACCTCTGCTTGCTTGAGTATGGGATTCAAATTTTATTTTTTTAACTAGAGAACTTTCTTGAACTTGATCATCATAAGACAAAGCGACCAGTGTCAGTTACGGGGAGAGGTTGAACTGTTGTTTAATGTAAGAGCTATCGTGGACAGGACAGTCTATCATTCCGGAGAGACGCATAATGATGTTTGATCCTTGTTCTTCACGTGAGGGGTGATGGGTGATGGACAAGCAGAAACAGAAGTCACCTGGACGTGTTCAACGTGCGTATCCAGCATGTCAGAGAGCAGTGTCAACCTATGACGAGCATTGCACGAGTTTAATGTGATTTCCAGTGGACTTTCGGGTGTGTTTCTTGTGACATGCGCTTTGAGAAGTAATATTCAGCTGGTGTGAATCATTCTATTCAAGTTTGTTGTTGCTGTGTTCCGTTACGAATGAAGATATGAAGACGGAAGGCACTTCGGGATGTACAATTATGGGTGAACTTCCGTGTTGTTTGGATCAGGTAAAAACATAGTTGATACTTTATGTAGTAGTCAATAAGTTCGTGGACTTCGGTTACTCTGAACTCGTGCATATTTTGAACAACAGATTTTTCATGAATCATTTCAAGGGGAAAATTGTTCCGGGGCCGGGCATCGAACCCGGGGCCTTTGGCTGAGCTCTATCGACTGAGCTACCCAGGAACTTTACCAGACACTGGCTCAATTATTCCCTTTTCATGCACATACCTCAAATAGGTTGACAAGACGCCAAAGACCCAACATTGAGTGCACACTTTCTGTGTGACTTAAATTTAACGAACAGTAACATGTAATTATACAAATCTGGCTTTCAGATATAGCTATCTGTTCCGGAGCCGAGCATAGAACCCGGGACCTTTGCCGGAGCGCGCCATCGCTTTACCGACTGAGCTACCCAGGAACTCTATCAGACTCTTCCTCAATTATTCCCATTTTATCCACATACCGTACCTCAAGTGGATTCAAAAGACGTTAAAGACTTAGCTGGGTCTAGTAAAAATAAATAAATAAATTATGGTTTATTTAACAACGCTCGCAACTGCCGAGGTTATATCAGCGTCGCCGGTGTGCCGGAATTTTGTCTCGCTGGAGTTCTTTTACACGCCAGTAAATATACTGACATCAGCCTGTCGCATTTAAGCACACTTTAATACCATCGACCTGGGCCGAGATCGAACCCACAACCTCGAGCACAGAAGGCCAGCGCTATACCAACTGCGCTACCGAGGCCGACTGGCTGGGTCTGGTAAAGTTCGTGGATAACTCAGTCGGTAGAGCGTTGGCGTGCTCAGCCAAAGGTCCTGAGTTCGGTGCCCGGCACTGGAACAATTTTTCTCTTGAAATTATTCGAATCAGCTTTACAGGGAGCTATACATGAAAACCAGATTTGTATAATAGAGTTTGATTTTCAAAATTTGTTTTGTTTCATTGAGAAGGGTCACATTGTAGCTTTTCGGCTTTTCTCTTTTGGTTTGAAGTTTTTAGTTTTACCCATGTTCAAAATTCATTAGTTTTTGGAGTTCGATTATTATTGTAGTTCCAAACTACCGACAGATAGCCTGTATGACATTTTTCAAGTTAATAATAATAATAATAATAATAATAATAATAATAATAATAATAATAATAATAATCTGGCACAACAGCCCATGAAGAACCAAGATGCCTCACCAGAGGTGAACAATCATCCAACCATAACGGAGCAATCGTTCGTCGTCTTTAGGAAGTGCAGTTACAGTACCGAACTGCAAAAAGTCCTTTATTTTCGATTGACTCTATGTCCACTAATTTGCTGTTTATATTATACAATATTCCATATCCGTTATTTTTACATAAAATTTATTTTCACTTGTGTTTTACACGTTCAGTAACCGGTGTACTTGGTGTCTCGTTAATTCTCTGTGTCATTTCCTCAATTAATTTGAGACCTTTCGGCATCTCTTGCTCTAACTTTTCTAACCGTGTAATAGTTTCATAGTTTGAAAATAGGTTTGTATGAAAACCAAATTATTCGTCAGAACCTTCAAATCCAGAGCATTTTCCTCTGCGTATTTGTTGGCATCCATTCTACAGTACCCCCACCCACTGTACGCTTTTCCATTATACTCAGTACGTCGTTATGCGGATTTCCCACTGAACTGCTCTATTGGGTCCGAAGTCTCGAAGCCTAGTTATGAGAGAATAGATGAAAAGACAAATGAAGACATTAGGAAGGCACTAAATATATTTAATTTAAATGAAAAAGTAAAAGATTACCAGACAGTTTACTTTGAACATATTCGAAGAATTAAAGACCACCAGACTACGAAACAGATATTAAAATACAAATCAAAAGCAAAGAGACCACAAAACATCTGGTAAAGATATGGAAAGATCAGTTTTCTTAATTCGAGACTGGAACAAATGAAGAGGCCAAAGTCATGATGATGATGATGATGATGATGATGATGATGGTGTATGAGTAAGTACGAATACTGGTAATTATCGACTCACGCCTGACTGCAGGCGGGAAGAGCACCACAATTTCATGGACGGGAATGCCAGTGATTGCATGGGATTCAGATCATCAACCAGCTGAGCAATGTTTCGGAATTTTTGAACTGCCTACAATGTATTACAGAATAGCCTAAATATTTTACTTATGGGCTATTCCATCTCAAATCTACCGAAATATAGAGAAAATTGACCTTGCAATGTCTAAATACAGTGAAACCTTTTTCTGTCCCTAGACAACTGTGATACAATGCTTTGTGCAAAGTTTGAGGCATCAGAACTTCATAGTGTTTAAATTTAAAATATTTTAATTTGTCGTATTTTCATAAAATTAGCAACTTTAAACTGTTGTGGCTCCGAAACCCTTTCACCCAATGATCAAAATCATGGTTTATTTTGATGCTGAAAAGTTAAAGTTTATATTGACATGTAAACAGTTTTTCTTACTTTTTATGGAAATGGAGAAATTTAGATTTTTCTTCATTAAGACTCCTTTGCCCACGAAAAAATATTTTAAAAATATATGGTTAGATTCAGCATTGAAAGTATAAATAAACACATATTTTTTACTGGTGCAACGTTGATAAGAAAGTATTGAAAAATCAAATAAAGAAAATAAATAGTACGCGCGTGAACTAACCAGCTGACTCTGAGGCGGGAGTTAGCCGAGCCAAGCAAGGCCAGGAGACATAAACACGTGATGTGTCATCTAGTAGCGCATAGCTGGGCTTGCTTTATCACACGTTTTCATAAACACAGTAGTAAAATGACGCCCAACGTTCGCTTATCTTCATCTCTCGGCCAGTGCGTGCGGTACTGCGCCGTTCAAGTCCAGGCGTGTGAAAATAATTTATTTAATACCCTCGAAACTTATTGCCGTGATACTAAGCAAACAATGCCGAATCCCTCTTAATAATGCAAGGTTTTTCTCAATATTTTTTTTACATTTTTACAAATGGGCAAAAAGCCTAAAAGTAAGTAAAATCAGATTATCTATCTCTCTGTATACAATAAAAATAAGGATTACTTCTTATCATAACCTACCAAATGTCAGCTTCAAAATGAGCTCTCGTTCAATGTTCTGCAGTAAATGGTTCCATAGTTCTGAGCGCTGAAAGAGGCTTGTTTTTATAAAATACGCTAAATTTGTCGCTCAACAATACGAAAACCGTTTGACTTTCGATAGTATATTTTTGGAAATGCACTGTCCTTAGCACCTTGTATAAATAAGGAAAAAATTAGCGTATAAAAAATGCGAGGTTTTTTACTGATCGATTTCATATGTATTTGCTATACTGTGGAGCGTGTAATGGTACATCACTACATTCTTATTGTACACCTTAGTTAATTAAAATTTCTTTGAATAATTTATCTCGTCTGTCACTGAAAGTGATAGAGTATATTGTATTGAATATTAACGTAATGTTTGCTTTCCAGGAGGGAATGAAGGAGGAGGATCTCCCTCGGAGGTTGTGCCTTGTTTGCGGAGATGTTGCGTCAGGCTTCCATTATGGAGTAGCTTCATGTGAAGCGTGTAAAGCATTTTTCAAGAGGACTATTCAGGGTAACTAAAAAGTTATCATTATTTCTGAGTGTGTTTCATCACAATATGCCTGAACATGTTAAGTGAAATAAAGGAGATGTCTTTGGATTTCTGTAAACGTGTTAAAATGCGTTGTTTCTAAGGTTCGACGTACTTTCGTCATTAGGCGAATGAAGGAGTGCTTACTCGTTGTGGCCTTTACAGTTATTTAGTTATTATTGTCCTCAACGAGTAAGTGTTTTCGCTGTGTGATGACTGTAGTAGGTCAACCTTTCTAATGTTGTGTTTTAAGACGTATTTATAGCAATAGAAATATATCAAAGGAAAGACCTTGGGGTTGACGAATCTAAAATTTAAATAATTGATTAAATGGCGATCTTACTCGTGTTAATTGTGTAAGCATGCGCGGCTTACAGCTGTTTCGGTGCTTCTTCACACCATCCTCAGAGCCTACTAGATCTCGGCGTCATCTCGAACTTCGCTGCCAGTTGTGTGGGTGCGTTCGATTGTTGAAAAGTGTTGAAATGTGGTGTCAAATAGTGTGTGTATTCTGAAATTGATCTGTGTATTGAGTATTTGATTAGAGTGTGCTTTAGTGTGTCTGTATATTTCATATTGTTCTAGTGTGTTGAGTTTTTGGTTTTGGGTTGTATGTGTAGGATTTCCATGTCTGTATTTATGTTATTGTATGTGTGGCTGGCATTAGTTATGTGTTCGGCATATGTAGTTGTATTGTGTCTTTTGGTTTCTACATTGGACAGAAGCATGAACAATTGCTCCAGCAGTAATTCTAATTTTCATTGCAGTACCATCTTTACGACTACTATATTTAATGGATGAAATTAACACACCTACAGTAACATTAAAAACTATTGGACATCAATGACAGGCAGATCATTCCAAACTCGATACAAAGAACATATTAAAGCAATAAGCAGAGGACACAATACATCTACATATGCCGAACACATAACTAATGCCAACCACACATACAATAACATAAATACAAAAATGGAAATCCTACGCGTACAACCCAAAAACCAAAAACTCAACACACTAGAAAATTATAAAAATATACAGACACACTAAAACACACCCTGATCAAATTCTCAACACACAGATCAATTTCAGAACACACACACTATTTGACACCACATTTCAACACCTTTCAACAATCGAACGCACGCACACAACAGGCAGCGAAGTTCGAGATGACGCCGAGATCTAGTAGGCTCTGAGGATGGTGTGAAGAAGCACCGAAATAGCTGTAAGCCCCACATGCTTACACAATTAACACAAGTAAAATCGCCATTTAATCAATTATTTATATTCAAGTTGTTAAAAGTAGTGTACGAAAGATTTAATATGGACTAAAATTTAAATCACCTTGCATTTCATTACATTATATTAAATTATATATTAAATAGGAAAGGAGCCCGTGACTAACACTACCGGTACTTCCACGTCCTTTAAGTCTGTTATACGTCCTCCACCTTAAACAGCCCAGTATTTTTGGCAAAGGTTACCACCACCACCATTATCATCAATGATTGACCATTATTTAGCGTTATAGAGCCTTTGGTCCACTACATTTCGTCCACTATATATGTTTTTTCTTCTTTTTTTCACTGACACATTTGTCCATTTCACGATTCGTTCATTAAGTTTTGTCCACTGACCATTTAGTTCAGGCCTGCACAAGGTTTGCGCTCTCCGAGCCGGCTCACAGCTCATGAGTGGAATGCAGGTATTAGCTGCGCTCTGTATAAGGGTGTACTGGAAGAAGGGGTGATCTCATACAAAATGTACATAAAAGGAAGTACTATTACGAGTGTTCATGAAATGAATTCTCGTTCAGTGTTTGCAAAACTATTTTGGACTATTATTAATTAATAAAAAAATATTTATTTTACAGAAGTAATAGAAATTCTATAGCTACTTAAATGTACAATATCATTTTGTTATATTTTTATTTATCAGTACATCAGAATGAGGTTTTATGCTGTTGGCAGCTGAAAGGAACAGTAGCCTACTGATCGTAATGAAGCATCAGTTACAGATGTTCGATGTCTGCCTTTATTAAAGATGATTATAGAAAACAGTTGCTCACAAATATAAATGTTGAGCCAAACATAGCAATCATTTTCACAGCCAGCCTGTGTAGTCGTGGATATTATTGCAAATGTTTAGTCTTGTAAAACTCAACCAGGCTAGTAGTATTACTCAAACGATCTTTAGCTCTTATGTCACATTGAAGATCAATAAGTTCGAGCTGTAAATAGTTAAATGTTAAATGCTATGTTCCGTCTTTTAGATTCCTCCATACTGTACTGTAGCAGTAGGTAAGCAACGTGAAACAGTTACTGAGAATAGGCCTACACACTGCACTCCACTAGATAACTGAGTGGTCGTTTCCCTCTCCTCTACCTATAGCAAGTCTATGTCATTCTGACGTATCTTCCTCTCAGTTTTGGCGAGCGGTAAACACTGCTCTCCTGCTCCAAGGGAGCGCGTGCGCCAGTAGCGGACGGTGGGTTTGAAAGTCGAGGAGGCCAAGACGTGAATGATGAGAATATAAAAATATAAGACCTGTGACTTACCTCAATACCAAGCACAGAATTCATGGATTTTAAGAAATTAAAATTAGGTTTTCCAATTTGTTTTAGGATTTTAAATCTTATGTTTAGGAATTTATATGATTTTACGGGGAAAGAATAAAAATAAACAATATACTGTTAATATATTACAGTGGCTTAGTAAAGATTGCCTCTCTTTAGGACACTCTAAGTCCTAACCTATGAATTAGGTCTTTTAGGTAATATTGAATTTAAGAATGTTACTCTTTTTGCTACATAAAACGAATAAGAAATATAATATTTCGACAGTAGCGAGATTGCAACAAAATTGATTCGAATCTAAGAATCCGAGGCTTGCTCATTACTTAGTCTAATTTTACAGCAAATTAACTCGACTATCCTCTTTCTTCGCAAACCGATCAAATAGGTCACAATATACTGAACAACTGCTACTAGAAGAAGCTAGAGACAAATCTGCATTTGTTTCTAAACTCGCGATATATTTAAAATACTGTATAAATAAATACATCTCGTAACACAAAATAATAAAATAACTAGAACACCTGCAAACAAGAGAAAATCTAACAACGTAAATGAAAACTTTTACGTAGGGAGAGAAAACTAACAACACGTG